>JACXGJ010001471.1:0-83111 GCA_016801105.1 Esox niger | reverse complement strand
CATTCACCCTCAAATACCTGAGGTAGCACACATTCACCCTACAATACCTGAGGTAGCACACATTTACCCTACAATACCTGAGGTGGCATACATTCACCCTAAAATACCTGAGGTGGCACACATTCACCCTACAATACCTGAGGTAGCACACATTCACCCTCAAATACCTGAGGTAGCACACATTCACCCTACAATACCTGAGGTAGCACACAATCACCCTACAATACCTGAGGTAGCACATTTTATACAATGAGAGAGGCGAACTGTATGCACTGTTTTCACAGATGCACAAAGAGCTGACAAACGCACTTCCACTCTGCCAGTCCGCCTTTTGATTATAGCTTTTAAAAGATTGAATGGGGGCCCCACAAAAAAACATTTCTACGAAGAAGCATTATAGCAATGAGTAAGTGAGAATTGTGGGTTCTGTGAACAGAAACAGTTTGTTCCTCTTTGTCCTGCATATCTAGAAGCAGTGTTTGTGAGCCAGCTGTGGTAATACCCAGATAGGGTCCATACCCAATAATTCCAGTTATCTTTTTATATTTGTGCCAGACTGAGGCTTCCCTAGTAATACAATATAGAGGGAAACATTAAGAAAATGCTTTGCTTCTCTCATTAAGGCTCATAGTCTGTTGACAATTCTGTTGCAGAAAGTAGACATTCCTTTTTCCTTTTCTGGGCATAAGGTGGCTCCACGGAACAGTTGGCTATCCCAGTCTCAGAATCCTGGAACTTAACGGTTAACATTTATCTCACCCATACTTGTCAGGTAGTTTAGCGGTTGGCGACCTAGCAGATTGTAGCCTAGCGGTTAGCAGCGTAGCGATTAGCAAGGTAGTGATTAGCGTAGCGGCTCAGAGTGCTGGCTGGTAACAACGGTTTTTAGATCAAATCCTAGAGACAAAATTGAGATACTTCTTGCTGTCAATGGCTCCCGAGTCTCCACACCTCCCCGTTTAGAAGGTTTGAGTTACAAGCCGAAACTGTTTTCGGCTGATCTTGTATTTAATTGTTCTTATTTTTTTTATAAGATTTGACCACCAATGATCATGTCCAAATAGAAGTAGTTGAAGCGTTATAATCCCCATAAAACCTAGCGGGAAAACGTGATACTGGTTCTTTCCGCATTTCAGCATTAATCCTATAAGGACATTTAGTATCGCTTCAAATATGGTCTGTGTTTTGTTTTGGCTTAGCCCGGCTCAGTGTTTTGATAACCGTGTAAATCTCATCTAGACAAAGTGATGTTTGTCAACATATTTGCTTTAATTAACACTAACACAAATGTGTGTGTGTGTGTGTATATATATATATATATATATATATATATATATATATATATATATATATACACACATATATTTGCATAGGGATTATGACTGATATCGTTTAAGTCAATAGTCCAAAACAGTTAGTCATACAAAATGACATTCAATTGTTATGCAGAATTGGCAGCTGATTCTGAAGCTCTTACGTTCTCTGCACTCAGTCGATAACAGCAGGGGGTTAAGTCAGGCAATTTTAAACTGACTTTCTTACAAAGCATCATGGACTCGGAAACAGCGCAGCACAAAACACAAACATTAATATTCCTAAAGGTTACTGAATGTCTATGTCGGTGTGAAACTATTATTCAAACACAAAAATTGGATTATACTGTATTTGTTTCTGTAAGCAAGATATAAGTCAGTAATTGAGGATTGTATATACAAAAGTACTTCACCTCAAGTTAGGTAAATACTGAAAGTTAATTCACTATTACCCCCCCCCCAAAATGATATTAATTCAATATAAATTGCCTCAGACTTTAAGGCTAATGATATCACTGTTTAGACAACCTAATTGTACTGGAAGTCTACTCTAGACATACCGTTAATATATTTAAAACAAATCCTGCAATTTACTTAATTATATTAATGCAGTTAAAAAAAGTGGGAAATGTACACATCAAATTTCAGTTAAATTAAATATGATTAATATTTTTACCATTTCACTTCAAACAGTCTTAACAGTTCTAAGTAGCCCCTGTTCCATAACATGAAGATTGTTAAAATTCTAAATAAATTCAACATAATTTTAAAATTCATAACGGAATTCAAGAGTTTAGATTGACAGCAATGTCTCAGGTTTACAAGTGATGAGAGAATTTTACCAATCGATACATATACCTGCTGAGATTCCAATTCAGTCATTCCTGGCAGTGTCCAGGTTTTTGTTTGGAATATGGCTTTAAATGTCCGACAAGCAGCCAGTTCATTAATTCCCAGAAAGTACAGTTGGGAGAACATCTGTCTCTGCCAGAGATACTGCTTGAACACATACGGCCAGGGTCAGAAAACCCCAGGCAGCACCTTTCATATCAAGTGTTAGCCAAGCCGTATGCACCCTTATGAGTAGTAATTAATTTTGTCTCACCTTCATTAACATTCTTCCTGCACACACAGCTCCAGAGAGCAAGGGATGGCAAATGTCATGTTTCTTCATCAGCAGCGATGTAGACACAAACAGGCGGTAGTTATGGTGGGTGTACGTCTTTGTCAGTTTTTATCAACGTTTTGTCATTGCAAAATGAACCCGGGGCAACTACTTCTGGGTAACGATAATGTATCGGGATTTGACCTGCTCCAACACACCGCTGGCCAAAGCTACAGCAATGGGCGACAATGGCGCGAAGCCGGAGTGATTAACTTTGGCACTGGGTTTGGGAAGAGAGAATAGCCACTGGTAATTGCTGGGCAGCGACACTTGGGAAAACATGCGCAGGAACTCTCCTCAACTAGAGTCTTCTGCCTAAATGGGCACTAGGACAGGCAGCTTATACGTCCACAGGGCCGCTGTAGTTCTTGACTGAGCTATGGGCCCTGAGGGAACGAGACAGAGCTACCATGAACTGCCGGCGTGAGGTGGCATGTTGGTGGGTCGAGTTATGCCATTCACTTAATGTGTGTATGTGTTTCTGTATGTCTGTCCGGGGGGGGGGGTAGGGCCGGTATATGAAAACTAGCACAGTGAGAACACCTGACAACAAAGGGTAAAATGGCGTGTTATGTCTGAGTTTTAGCTGCGTGATCTCTGTTTGCTCTTTCAGCTGGTGAGTGAGCAACAAGAGAGCCGCCCCCTGCTGAGCCCGTCCATCGATGACTTCCTCTGCGAGACCAAATGCGACAGAGCTGCCCGTCCAGTGACTTCGAACACAGCAGGTACCTCCGCGGACCTCCCGCTCAGACCACCTGGACCGGGCCACAGCGGTCAAGCCTTCACGCACTGGACACTGGCGTTGTGTAACACTGTGACATAACACTGTGGCCCATTTCCGACAAAGGGCAGAGTACGTTTCCAACAGACCCAGATTTACAGCTTTCGTTCAGGTGTGAAACGTTTGACCCAGCGGGTTTGAATGAGGTTGGAGGACAGGCTGTGTTGTTGCGTAATGGCAGTCTTAATATTTGATGACCCCATTGTGCAAAGTTGTGATACATTCCATAGTTGCGTGTTGTAATTATTATCTTGCCAAACAAAGTAGTGCATCTTAAAGCTTCGCCTTGCCGTTATCGTGGCTGAGATCAGAAGTTCATGGCTTAGCGTCCCACTGTGTCCACACGCTGAGGGAATGGAGATGATTCAAGATGGCAGTCATTTAGACGGTAGGCGTCCAGCTGAAGGTCAGTTGCGCCGCAGACAATGAGAATAAGTGGAAGCGACTGTGATTTACTTCTCGGTAATATCCACAGGTCGAACTGTACTCGCACAAAAGTCTGCCACGGAGTTCATTTCCTGACAACAAGAATAACAAAGGTTTCCGCTCGATGTCAAAAAAATTACTTTCTTGCTAGAATGACCCACTGAGACATTGTTCCCAGTCGATTATCTTCCCCTAACAAAAATATATTGTCCAGTTTTGAACGTATTACAGTATGAAGATATGCCAAATCTGCCTCTTCAGTTTAAACATAAGCCCAATCAGAGATATTTGACAGGAACATATCACTGGATCCACCGGTTCTGATACAGCAATTATTTTGATGTATTCTGTTTTTTACACTTAAAATATGTCAGTTTGTTGCATTCACATAATTAAAACAATGACAGTTTCAACTCGAGCCAGTGTCATGAACTTTTCAAGAAAGAAACTACTGATTTCTCCCTTGTATTGATTTGTGAAACACAAAACCCAGACTAAGCTTCACATTGTTCTGTCTCTGGGTTTAAAAACTCAGTGGTAACCCAACCACGACAATGGGAGTCAATCTAACAACTCAATATTGCTGTCAAAACACGATAGTATATAGACACCGTGCATCTGCCTTCATCCAAATACACACAAAATACTCAATCAGCTACCAAGGCTGTTCAAGGGAAACCTTTTCAAGGCTGCCTCATCATCTTAAGTTGACTCAAGCGTACCCGAACAATTCATCAATCTTGGATTATTTTGGGCACGATGCTTTTCTTGTGACACCGACAACACTTGAAAAAACATCTCCGTCCTCCCACAAGCCTACTTAGTCTGATTTCTAACTGCATTTATAATTTAGGGAGCGGAGAGATGTCCTGGAGTGCCAGACTTCTTATAACCCACACATCACATTCAGAGGAGCGTGCCTTTTGTTTACAAGATGTCAGAAAGACCTGTGCTCATGGTGATCAGACACTCAGCTCTTTTGCATTCATCAATATGCTACCACCAACATTTACATTAACAAATTAGCTGCATAACACTTTATTCCGAGTTTCAATTACAGTCTGTCGTCTCTGCAGATGGTAATACCATCAACTAAATTTCAACAAACTATGATAATCAACTGCTTGCTACGGTTAGGGTTAGAGTAAAGTTTAGGGTCATTGTGGTTAGTTTAAATGTTACTGATAGTCAGTAGATACTCTGTAGAGCATCTAAAGAAAAACAATTTTTTGCAGACAGCTGAATGCAAGCAAGTAATTCTGAATATGTTAAAGGTTTATTAATTCAAAGACTGTGGAATTAGGCAAATAAAACATTGTTGCTTAGAAAAGGTCCCCAATTTACTGGTCTGGTGACCTGGGTTAGTTTAATTGGCCGAACAGGCGCGTTAACTGTCCATACCATGGTCATCAAACAATACTTAGATCAGTGAGGTAGAGAAAATCCTGTACCAACCAGAGGGTAACTGATGATACTTACACCCTTGACAACAAAATAGCTGGCCAACTTTGGATCTTCATGATGTGCCAATAAGAGTTGCGTATAAAAAAGATGTCCATTTAGGACATGTATTATCAGGGCTTGTAATAAACTCCTACTTTTATATACACCCTTTTGGAGTCATGCCTGTTGAGGTGTTTGTCATGGTGGCTTTTTGTTGCAGAGATCTGTCACTCTGAGACAAATAACACAGGAAGTTACAGATTACATTAATCTGAAGATCTTGTGGTCGCAGGACGATTCTTGCACTATAGCAAATATAAAGTAATGGTATATTTGAAGTTTAAAAAGGATTCTGAAATTGTAATTTCTAAAGGATCAAGGCTGACCGAAATGTTTCATCCCCAACAATTACATAAGTTAAGATCAACACAATAATTCCCATTCCCTGTTCCCTCTATTTCCCTGCTGAGAGAAACATGTACAAGTCAAGGCACAACATCTGTGAACCAGTACGATGTCTCCCACCAGTTCTGTCGTCCACTCTGGACCTGTTGGACCTCAGTGAGCCCGAGGAGCAGAGAAACAGCAAGCAGGACAAGAGCCCTCTGTCACTGCGCGGAGACGGTCCAAAGAATGGGCCAAACAGGAAGAGGGTGACGGACGAGACAGAGCTGATTCAGGTGGACGTGGAACAAACAGCACACAGCTCGCTCACTCCTGAGACAGCATCCCTAGATTCAGGTACAAACGCTGGAGTAGATCATTTCCCACAATTAAAAGACCTACACGGATTGGAACTTTGTTTCTGAAACAGATTTTTCACAGCAAATTTGCAAATAAAATAAAAAGAAATAAAACTTAATATAATCAAAAACATAATCTGTGGTAATTCCTACTGTCCATTCAGAGTGATGTCCCTCTTCATGATGTAATGTACATTATAAATCCTTTTAAAGTTAAGAGCTTCAGTTTGGATATTTAAAGTAGGGGTCTGTTAGTTACTGGGTGGTAAATATGTCCATTACCATGTAGTCATCATTCCCCTGGATATTGACTGAAGCAAATGTCACGATTTAGGTGAGGAAGGACCCCAGGCACAGAGTTAACAGACACTGGTTTAGTGACAAAACTAGGGCAGGTGAAGAGCAGGACATCAGCAGGACATCAGCACTGGCGAGCGCACTTCCCCCAGGGCAGCACCAATGAGGCAGGGATGCCGATGACCGGATGGGACCTGCCTGGGAGGCTCTGTAGTGCCGCACTCCTCGTGCAGGATCTCCTCCTCAACCCTCTGCACCGGCCGTCCCCAGGAGGACGTCCGAAATGGCCAACTAGTAGCCCCCGGTTGGGAGGCTGTGGCCCTCATAATGAGCGGGGCAAGCTCGTTGAGGTGCCTCTCCTGGACTTCCAGTTGTCTCCATAACTCCGCTGGGTCCATTTGTTCTGGTTGAATCATTCTGTCATGATTTAGGTAACGCAAGATGCCAGGCACAGAGTTAACAGATATTGACAGATTTACTGCACAACTAGGGCAGGTGAAAACCAACAAAACGTCAGGAATATAAGGCAAGCAGGCTGGAACTCATACATGAAACACACTCAATGACTCAACACGGGTTGAACAGAACAAGGCAGGCTAAATAAGGAAATAACAAGACACAAGTGAAAACAATTACAGAAGGACAAGCTTCATTCAAAAACAAGGACAAACTCCATACAGAACAGGCTACATTCAGGGACAACGGCAAAAACAAAACAGAACCTCACAGCAAACAACAATTCAGACTCTTGGTTCCTGGTTCCATCATGTTCTGCTGGCAGTAATGTATTGAAAGGTACTGTGTCATCATTCATGACTAACTGATATCGAAACCATGAATCTGTGATATTTTTAGAACATTGAATCAGGATTGGTGTTGGCCTCTGGTCTTAAGTCCTCTATAACAACCCTGTGTTTTTGTTGGAAAAAACACACAAGAGATAGTACAATGAAGGATCGGGCAATCTTCCGTAATGAATACATCATCTTTAAAAACATTAAGAGGTAACAGCCGATTAGATTCCCATTAGCAAGTTAAGAAGGTTAGTAATTCACTCTTCAACTGATTTCTAATGATGCATAGCAAGTCAGACCAGGCTTTGTCTTATTACTTCATAACACCCTGTTCTGGCATTTACAAAACAAGTTCCTGTCACGACATGTATATGCGCATTGTTGTTGTTGTTTTTCTTTGCTTAGCTGTTTAAACTGTACTGCACAGCTATTTCTAGTGCAGCTCTCAGATGATCAAACTGTCATTGGTCTTCACAGTCAACACTGCACACCCTTTGGAGAAATGGGAGGAGCTCAATGTCCACCCAGAGGGAAATGGCTGCCGAAAGTGGAAACAGGACAGACGACGTTCATCAAAAAACTCCTCCAGTGAACTCCTGTGGTAAGGACCTTCCTGCACTGACTACAGTCTGAGAAACCACACTCCATCCACTGTACTTCAATAAGGTTCTTCACTTTTCTTAACTTGAATTCTGAAGTAGCTCAAAGAATGAGAGGATATTTTGACCTCAGTGGTGCCCACATCCATACAGTCGCTGTTCTCAAGAGGAAAGCGTGTAGCGACCCCCTGTGTCTTCGCTGCATGTTGAAAAGGTCTTTTTCCACTTCAAAAGACACCCTCTGGTTTTTATCAGCAGTGTTATTGTATCTACCACAGACTGTTTTTAGAAATATCAAAAAGTGTGAACCTTCTTTCAACAAGTATCTCAGAAAAGATAACCAAAAAGGCACACATCTGACAGGTCCAGCCCACTGCTAGTTAAAACACCTGGCACTATAAAGGTTAAAACATTAAAAACACATTTGAAAGAAAGCGGCATGTGGTGGAGGGGTGCAGGACACAGACTGTACCTCCCTGAGTTAACCACATCACCCACAAAGAGTTCTCCCACAATGTGAGTCGGTCTGATTCAAACATCTTCAAATAAAGAGCCCCTCGTAACATCTGAATGCTTTTGCACAAAGCAGCATCAAGACAGCTAGAGAAAGTAAACTGCTCAGAGATTCAACCGTTTTGAGGGAGTTATGTACGCAAAATAAGATTTAGTGTTGATTCAACTGTCTTTCTTGGGCAGGTCCATAGACTGCAAAGCACAGCCGGAGCAAACTTCCAGGACCTCATTTGAATTGGATACCAAAGCAGATGCAGAACCAGCTCTAGCGTTTCAAGTAAGTGCCTTTTTCAGTCAGTCCTGAGTGCTCATCGCAAACCAGTACTGTCTTCACCATCTGCACTTGAAATCAACAGTGTCTTGAAGTGGGAATCTTTTCACCCCGTAAATGAATGGTTGTGATTAGTAAAGCGCTAGGCTTCTTTGGGACGGGAATATGATTCTACTTTGATGAAAGTTGATCGGGATGCATGCGAACATTAGCGGGCATTCCCGTGTCCTGATTGCAGTCCCTGTGCCGTATATTTTTTAACCCGCCACGCTGTGCTAACGCCTCATGTTCTTCCATTGCAGCTCAACAGACAGTATATTAGTGGAAGACATGTAAGCCCTTCTTTGCTTCCTCTCCTATGACATCACAATGCATTTGCACCGACCAGACATCACCACAGAATCCAATTAGAGTAGGAAAAGCAGAAGCGATTTGTCAGCCGTTGCTGCGTGACAAGGGTACCCTTTAGAATGACAGAAGGGCCTTGTAGTTAAACCGGGCGAGTCCCGCATTGGCTTTTGAAATTGTCCCTTTGTGGTACTACGAGGTCCAAATGTCAAGCCCTCTTCATTGCTTGCGGTCTCTATACAGGTTTAGCTGACTGTTGTGTTCCTAGTCACCCATTATTAGATTAGCAGCTCATGAATAATTCAGTATTATCACTCCAAGCCCACTAAGGCCAACTGTGTACCAGGGACCAGCTAAGCACGCATCACCTTTCAACATCCGTGTAAATAATAGATTTCGATTAAAAAATCTCCCCGTCCCAGAAGGAATTCAGTACAGTATTTGTTTTACCTCAGGGGGCTCAATACGTAATCAACAGTGATACAGTAAATACTGGCTTTGGTTTCTTGTCCACTTGGCAGTAAATTTAACTGGCAGAAGGAAACCTTTGTTGAAATAATATTAAACATGGTGGCCTAGATTATGAAAAAAGCTTCCTGGAAATCAACAAAAACGACCAACGTCGTTCATACCTCCCAACAGCTTTGCTGTAACATTGTGACTTGAATGGCCTGGAAAGTTTGGAAAGAAACCTCAGACACTGCCTGTTTTATTATTAAATCCTGTATCACACCGGCAGCTAATCCTCTGGAGCCATTCATATCTACACACGCCGACTTCAATTAAGCCTCGCAGAAATCAGGTCTCTAATCACTGGCAATGAAGATGAAAAATGTAACGTCACAGGTAATAGGCTGACACGAGGTCTTACAGAACCGATTAGTCATCAGAACGCGACAGCCAGACGGCCTTGGCGAGGGGGGGGGCACCGATGTGCGTTTTACCCGAGGGTTACAAAATGGCTTCCCACGTGGAACGTGTACTTAATTCAATTAATACGCCTCCATAATTGACTGCCTAGCTTCGGGCTGCAGACGCCGTCACTTACTCCAGTAATCAGAATAAATCCAAATGCAGTCATGCCGCACAATTCTTGCGACCAGAAGTGTAAAACGTATGGCATGTTTCTAAATGCAGCGTTTTTTCAAAATCAGCCATGGTCGGCTATGACAACACTATCACCATTTAATGTCAGAGTTATGCTAATGCATGGAAAGTGTACAGAAGGTCATGCCAGTAAAAAACCAGAGCCAGCCACTGGAGAAGGGAGGATTTATCTGATTTTGACAGGAGGGTGAAGGGGGCTGGCTTAGAGTGGCACTAATAACAGTCAGAAAGGTGTTATGGGGGGCTGAGAGGAGCTGAGAGGAGCTGACGGAGGCACTGGCCATTCTGAGCCGTTCTAAGCGTGTCAAAGACTTTGCCGAGGCAGGTGTATTTACCTCTGCCGGTGAAGGCAAAGATGGCCGACTCAGCTGACCTTGCCCCGCCTCTGCCTGTCTGCCCCCCATTTGCCTGGTGTGTGTGTGCATGCGTGTGTGTCTTACAGGGCCATTTGAGTAAAGAGCGGATCGGTGGTGGTGCCATCCTATCCAGAAACCAGTCCCTTGAGGAGGAGTTTGAACGTGCCAAGGCGGCAGTTGAGGTAAGTGGATGGGGGAGTCACTCAACACGTCTGTAAATGTCGCAAAAATGTGATGGTCATAGCGATTCACTAATGGGTACTTTGAACTATATCCAGCCATTAGAACCTCTGTCTTAATCACCGTTGTGAAAAAACGTCACACACACATGGCTCAGCAGCCATTGGAGGTTTGCCTTGAGGGGAGTGACTGTCATCCTATGGGAGTGACCTTAATCAGCGTTTATCATGTTTCGATTTTAGCCAATCTAAATTTTGCAAGGTGTGGCTCTAAACCGACAGGTATTGCATACAATTAATTAGGGCTGGGTGATATCAACAAAAATCTGTATCATGATAAGTGGACCCAATTATATATCGCAATAACTTTGTGTTAAAAAAAGCACAATTGTGCCCTATTCCAATGCAGTTTAGACATTCTGCTAACTAGTTTAATTACCATTAAGAAGTAACTTAATAACAATATATTGTTATCAACGTAATCGATTTTTTTTATATCGCCCTGCCCAAAAATGTGATGGTGAAAGGGACATTTGTTCACTGCATCCAGTTTTCCCTGAGCCAATCACATCTTATATCAAAGAAGAGTCTATCTAGCTGGCATCCAACAACACAAAATGCAGTGTTCTTCTATTGGCTATCAATCTTATCTTGTTTTAACAAAGCAGTTTTGCCAAAACAATGCAGTTTCAAGAACTGTAAAGCTGTGAAGATCAGCCGGCTGTCCCACAACCTTACCATGTGGCTCTTGGCGCTTGGCTTTCCATTCCAAAGTGGGAGGGATTTGTGGAAGACAACTGATTGATAGACAACTTAGCCAAAGCAAATCAGGCTGGGAAATCATCATTATCATTCCTATGAAGGCCAAGTTTAACAGATTGTTTCCCCAGACCAATGGTCTGGGAACATGACCTCAATACAGTGAATTTGCAAATTGACAAAAAGTATGATTTTCATTTTGGGTGGATAGGGAGGACCAATATACCATGGCTAGTGACTGTTGTCATGCGCAACGAGGCATGTCTGGACACAACCCTTAGCCATGCTAAATTGATCATATACCAGAAAACCATGACATGTCTTATTGTGATTATAAACTGGCTACCAGCGCAGTTAGAACAGTAAAATGGATTATTGTCTCATATCAGTGGTATCATGTAGGCTATTAACAACCACGAATCCTGCGTAGCTCAGCTGGTAAAGCATGGCGCATGCAACCCCATACATTGTGGGTTTGATTGCCGCAGGTAAACCGGTTGGACATTTTCTAACTCAGTACTTTAGTCACTATGGTTGAGGGGGTGAGCTATATTACTAAAAATGATTGTTATACTTCATGAAATATCTCTTTATAATATTAATTGCCATATCTCCTGTTCACACTGAGCAATAGTTTTACAACTAATTAAGTTAGAAAATCCAGCTTGCTGTTCATCCACCATCTTGGTTCTAGTCATTTCTGCCAATCAGTGCCTTCTGGCCCGACTTAGGCTGAGGAGACAAGGACAGATGTATGGATTTGCTGATTGGTTCGAGTCAATTAAAACCCATAAGAAACAATGTTGCCATACATTTCAAAATGTCTGAAACAATGTTGAACTCCATTTGGGCCAGTTTAAAGCTGTCAAGTGTGGGTTAGGGTTAGGGCAAAGAACTTTGCTGACCTCTCCCACCCCAAGCAACTACTGCTTTAAAAATTGTCCGGCAAGCAGAGGTCAGTCAGGCAATACAGCTCAGCCAAGCCCAACAAATCCTGCCTCTTGAACATTTTCTATCCTCATGCCGAGCAACTGGCCATCTGTCCCCATGGACTAACAGGAATAAGCTCCCCACATCAAGACACTAGATACTTTTCAACCGTTAAGATGATAGCTACACTACACTGATCCCAAAAATGCTGTCCATTTCCCATAAGTTACATCTACATAAATGAATACTGTGAATAACACAAAAGTATTCTCCCACTTGGACTTCACAGAATTTCTTGTGTTTCAACATGAACATCAACATGGATTAAATCAGGAATCTTTACCACTGTTCAACACCAAAAACGACCTTGATGTTTTTTGCTCCCCATGCTTCCCTCAATCCTGAACAGTCTCCCAGTTCCTGGATGCTGAGAATCATCCCCACAGCATGATGTTGCCACCATAATGCTTCACAGTTGGAATGGTGCTCTCATGATGATGTGCAGTGTTAGGCTTGTGCCAAACAGTGTTGAAGCTACATTTTGGTCTTATCAGACCATATTATCTTCTTCAACATGGTCTTAGAGTCTCCCGCATGCTTTCTGACTAGTGCCATAATTGCCTAATAATCACACTTTGAGGACGTCCTAACACAAAATGTAGAAAATTCCAAAAGAGTGGAATACTTTTGAGAGCCACATTTCAGTAATCATGGACATCCACTGTAAATAACAGTTTTTCATTATTTCAGCTCATATTCCTTCATCCCAAATGCTCACAACAAAGCGCATTGTACAATAAAAATATATCGACTTCAGTACATTCTGTGTAGTCCATTCCTATTGTTCATTTTGTCCCTGTATTTTCTCTATCACAAGCAGCAGCTTTACACCAAGTGCAATTCTGGGTATGTAAATGTACTCAGCAAATAAAGGCAATTCCAATTTAGTTGTTAGCAATAAATATATCCATGAAAATAATTTGAATAACTTTGCTGCTAAGACCCATAACAACTTTAACCGTCTGAATGAAAATGGTAAAATTCAACTATCTACCAAAAGCCCTCTTATCTCCATTCAAAATGATATCTATTGTATCTCCAACTGTGGGCTTTCTTGTTTCAATGACACGCGTTGACATCTTAATAATCCCTTCTAAATGCCTCAACTCAGGTTCACTGAGAGTTTGACCTAGAAAATATGCACGTGTTTCCACAGTCTAACAATAGGAAGGTAAATAGGTCAGCAATTTTGGAGCCAGACATATCAGGTATCGTAGAGGAAGGCGCAGTTGGAGTAATTAGAGATAGTTAGGCAGATTCATCATATGACAATGTGACCATAAAAGCTTTTCAGCCTGAGTGCTCCCATCCATTGAAAGTGAAGAGAAACTCTGTGAACAGGCTATTTGTCCCATTAGTAACCAGACAGGCTGCAATTCTTGGAAACAGGGAAATGTCTGAGGAACCTCTTCTGTGTCCTGCTCATTCTGTCTTCCCAGCCCACCACATTTTGTTCAAAGATGTATTATTGCTGTTAGAATCTGATCCACAGTTTTCACCATTGAAAGAGGTCCTTTTCCTGGACCAGCATGTATATAATGTTCAACAATGGCATGACGACACCTTTGTTATGGTATTCAGAATTTCAGATCCTGATATTGTTTTGGGAGGGACAAGTGATGAAGGGATGATGCAATCAGAGTCCACTTTCCAGGTCTGCAGGGGTCCAGTGGTCTCCGGTGCCCTCATACTGCTGCTGCATACATCTGAATCTTAATCACTGCGCTTAAAACTCCTCTTTCTAAAGGCAAAATGAACTATTTGCAGATTTCATGCAGTCTGCAAATGCCTAGGCGTTGTATACAACAACTAAATATGGCGTCTTTTTTCAGATTATGTTAATTTTCCCAATAACTTCTGTTCCTCTAAAACGGTGGGACCATGTATAAAAAGGGCTGTGATTCCTACACAGTTCACAGTTTATAAATACCATCAAATTAAAGCAGACAGTCTGTACTTTACCATAACTGTCTATGTGTAGCATTACATAGATGGTGTTGAAGGCTGCAGGAGGATGTTGCTCTGAGAGGCATCTGTAAAGGTCAATAAATTATAGAGAAGAGACAGGAAGACTGTAAGAAAGTGAGAGAAGTTTTCCCACATAGGAGCGCTTCCTCCCACTCTGGGGTCCCAGCATGAGTGTTGATGTCAGAGTAAACAATGTCTAGTTTCGAGCCCTCCCCTTGAACCATCTGGGTTAGTATATAAGCGCTGGCCTCGGGGCAGGTCATCCTGAGAAGTGATGAAACTCAGAGAAGCAGACAAATGGGGGATCGATCGTTTGCGTTTTCCCAGGAGCTTCCTCTGAGGGCCTGAGCCGCTGGCTGGCACTCAAAAGAACGTCTGATGTGAACAGCCGGCCATTTTGTTTTTCAACTGTCAATATCAGGGCCCTGCAGACGCAGATCCCTCCCCCTAAGCAGGCGAGTGTATGCATAACCATTCATACTTACCAGTATGGGGTGGCTCGGGTGGCCAAAATAACTGTCTGCAACACAGACGCAAGCTGCCAATATATTAAATTAGCTCAATGACTAAACGTCTGGAATGCACCAAGACAGAGCAAAGGCACAGAGGAGTGAAGCCTTAAATTGTCATCCATTTTATAATAGGCACGACGAGTAGTTGTGGCTTTCATGCGTTTCACATAAAACCATTAAAAGGGTGTAATGGAAGCAGGCTGATAGCCTGAGCCCTTCAAATGCCTCAACTGTGCTTAATTTCGACAGACGCTGATAAAAAAGACTTGACCGCTAAAGCCGTTTGGGGACGGTTGCAATCATATTGGTCTGATGAAAGCATACCGGTCTTATTAAAGAAAGAGCCTGATGGAAGCTACAAAGCCACCAGGTCAACTCCTGCTCCGAGAAGCAGTGTTTAGCCAGGAGGCAGAGATAGCGGTATCCCGGTTCTGATAAAAGGCCAGATCAAGGTAACCGTGGGCCATGTATTTGATTAAACCAGCTGGGGACAGGCTCACCTTTTTAAGACTTGATTTTCCCCCATGGCTCTTGTGGTCTAGAGGGAGATTGCTGCTGATTCGGTCCCGAGAAAAAGTTACAGCAGGTTAGAGAGGAAGCTGGGTATGAAGAGAATCTCTCACTCGGAAGAGCATTGCAGTTTGAGATGGAAAAGACATTGGTCATACACGGTCCAGTGCTCTTGAATTCTATGAGGATTGTGGGGCGGAGAAATAGGCCAACATCAAAGCGTCTATGATTCATCTCTGTGAGTACCATTCATTAGAGATGTTTTCTATGAAATTCCATGGCTGTATTTACTCAGGCCGTGTAATATCCTATCTTTTTTCTCCACTACTGATCTTTTGACCAATGAGGCCTGAAAAGATCTGGTGAGAAAAAATCTGATTAGCTTGGTCATAAGACCAATTAGCGTATGAAAGAGCCTGACGAATTGGGCTACACATGTAAAGCCATGTGGTCTGATAAGCCACAGTTTCCACCTAAACCTAAATATCGCCCGGAAGGTGGAACAGCATTTTCCAGCGTTTCTTTGACATTTGTCTTGCGTCCACTGCCTGTATATCTCCCAACACATCACTGAGGAACCTGCTCGTGCATGACATATCCTACAGCTGTAGTTTTGATAGGACGACCCTTTAACTCATGGTTCACACGACTACATCATTTCTTACTAAATACTGAGAGGAAACTAATGAACAACACACAACTACGAATGAATTAGTAGTTGAAGATGGGATCCTGTTGTTCTCACTTGGGGGGAATATGCAGGGTTGTGGGTTTGATCCCCCATGCAGATGCGTTAGGTGAAATGTGTTCACTCGCTATTTTTCATCACTCTGGGTAAGAGTTTTGTAATAAATAAGTTAGCCCCATAGGAAAGTCTTTGATTAATCCTCAAATTTGCTTCCTGTTTCTTTTTAACAAGGGATATGTGCCCCCCATTATTCAATATCCAATCTCCTCACATAGGTCACTGTTCATTATCACGGCATAGCTCTCTATCAACCAGCTACTGACTCCACCTGCTCTTAGTGTTTGTGACCTTTTGACCTATAGGACATTAAACCTTGTTCAACTAGTAAATTAACAGCACATTTCACATGGTAGTTGAACCAAATTCAAAGTTGGTGTTTGTGCAGCTTACTACTGAAACTACCATGCAACTTTTATTACTAAAATAACTGCATTGCACCTACCAAATTTTCACAAATTCAACATTGTTAACATCAGACTAATGTTATTTGACTGTGATTTCAATGTGACAAAGTATCACAAGGTTCTATGGAAGTAGTTAACTAAATGTGCATTCTGGGACATTCCCTTCAACACAGGCCCAGAGAGAGACCACCAAATAAATATAGTGAAAAGAAATATCACAGTAATGATTAAGCTCTATATTTTACTCGCTTGGAAAATAACTACCAGAGGACCAGGATATACTACAGATAGTATGTATTTAAAGAAAATAATACACAGTACAAATACCATCGCAATATATGAAATTACAGTTACTGTTAGAGTTCACTCTTTACGCTAATTTGGCGCGCTTCCTTGGACCTCAAAATCTACACAGAAGCAGGAGTGTAGAATTAATGGAGGATAGGGGTCATGACCCTCCTCCAATAGTACAAACAGGTCAAGTGATCCAGTGACCCTGACCCAGGCTCCAAGTGGCCCGGCTTTCACACTGGTGATTTATGCTAATGTTAGCTCTAGACGTTCCTGTTTCGACGATTCATTTGTTACAAAGGACTAAAGGAGCTCAGGTAGGGAGGGAGGAATCACCTATCAACGCGATTTTGTTTTCCGATTACGTAAAATAAAATACAGTTTGTTTACAATACGGCATTTGAACTTAGGTAATAAAACAAATGTCTCCCTCAAACTCCTGCGACCGTCTCCTTCTCCACCTACTCGTGACATTACAACTATAAGCCAGTGTATTCGTTTTTTTAATTAAAAAAGTATTTTGTCAAAAATATTTACCTACAATAGAAGGATTTGGGAGTATTCAGAGGTAATTGTGTGTTGTTATATGTTCTGTGGGCCACGTCTCTGTCTCGGCGCTCCGTTTTTCGATTAGTCACTGGTATCGTAACAACTTCGGTCGTTCCAACACTTGCCGTTCTGTGTCTGCTTCCCTATACTGTTTATTTTATAAGTGATCTGTTTGTTAGATCGGATGAAAAACATGAACAGAGAAATCGAACCCGTGACTTATTTGTCAAATGCACCGAACAACACTGCGTTTTCCTGTACAATGAAATTCTTGTGACATGGCACCTGACAACTACATAGTGGGCGTTCAGGAGAATAACATATAAGCAAAAATATAGCCAGTCAAAAAGATAAAATTAAGCTAAGATATAACACTCTACACTAGCAGCAGTTAGCATAAATCACCGTGGTAGCTCTGGTACCACAGTAAAGCACCAGTGGAAATGCGGTAAAGTTATCCTGCACTTTCCACATGCACCCAAAGAATGCGACTGCAGAACTTGAGCGATGGAAACAAGTCTTTCAAAAAATGCCTTTATCTTTTGAAGTCTGAACATTTAAGTAAAACTAAATACAAAAGTGTTAAAACCAATGACTTTATTTGTAAGGAATTATTCGGTTGCACATTTAAATGGAGTATTACACTAGGAATTCTATGACCAACCGGTTTGATTGTCATTCAATTTATAGATTACGCACATATGAACTAAATATTACAAATCCTGCACCAAGTGGGAGGTTAAAAATGCTCGTTAGTTTCCAGAATTCATCTTTGTGTGAATGGCATATTTCTTAAAGATAGCTTTAGTGTAGCATGATGTCTTTCAGTGCAAATGAATTGGTAGCTTTGTAAATTATACATTCTGAGTAGCTTCCCCAAGCACCTGTCTAGTGTGGAATGGAGTGATTAATTTCCCTAAATGCAGCATTCATTTAGCGCTTCGCTTCAAGTTAAGTGCCTGCTTTTTCAGAGGTATATTCAGCGTTCTGCCGATTAATGAGGGTATTGTAAAATAATCATCTGGTTAAAGTGGTTAAGCAACGACCAATGTTTTGTTTGGTAATTCACTGAAGGCAGGCTATAGACTACCGCAGCGTTTCCCCAAACCTCTTCTCGATAGTATCCCCACACTAATTAGATCAATTCCAATACCATCACGCCCAATTCTTCGAATTGAGAGCTCAGTGATGAATCAGTAAACCAGTACAACAGGGTGTTGTAAGTACTGGAGTAGATCTAATACTTGGAATGAGACAGTGGCTGGTAAAAGCTGCTGTGTTATAATAGTGGATCTCTATTAAGAGGTTCAGCCTAATGGGTGTCATGGTGACCTGGTGGTTAGGGCTTCTGACTAGTGTCTGAAAGGTCTTTAACATTTTATTTTGTTTACCACCTGTTATTTTACCAGATTCAACTAAACCATACGTTTTGTAAAAACTGAGAAAACTGTTCTTATTTACATTAACAACCTGTCAGAATGACAGGGTTTACACCTCAGAGCAGTTAGGATTAACTGTCAGAATGACAGGATTTACACCTCAGAGCAGTTAGGATTAACTGTCAGAATGACAGGGTTTACACCTCAGAGCAGGTGTAGACATACCTGCGGATGAAAAGCTGATTCGGATTCTGTACCTGCAAAATCAATTGCAATAAGATTACGTTTTAAATAAAAACTGTGGATAGATTACACTAAGATGTGTATTGCTGTCCAATTTTACAGTTTGGCTGAGACAGCAATTATTTCCTCCTCAAATTGCATCAGTTGTACACAAATCTGTTTTTACTGGATAAATTGCCTAATTTCAGTTGGGTAAAGCAATAATTGCATTTCAGGGACAAACTACATTTGCAGGTCTCTTCATTCCAAACTAGCTTAGTTCCTTCTGGGCCAAGACAGATATTATCTCTGATGGTACGTCCATCATTACATATGTTGGAAATACTGTAGCAAAGCAAAGCAATTTACCAAGTTCATTTGTATGCTGCCTGGCATGTTTTCTCAGACAGAGAGTATATAAAACTTACTGCCATGCGTTTCACATTTAAACATTGCATTGGAACTAATGGCATTAGAGACACGGAGAGGGGTTTGTTTCATTTACACATGGGATATACATTTATTTCTCAGTGTCACGTCTGGCAATGGATATGCAGATCTGTGAGAAAAATGTCAAATAAGGCACTTATGTAAGCAAAATCGAAGAACGTTGGTGTTTCCAGATAGGATCATTTGGTAACGGCCTAATAGGATAAATGATGGCATGCCTTACACGTCACAGTTTTTCTCTCATAGAAATAGAATGAGCAGCTTAAGTTAAGGCTAAGGTGTCGTACACAGCCTTTCTCTTGTGGAGATGTAATGAATTAGATTTATTGGGCAGGTTATTCAACAGCAAACCGTATCTGGATATGAAAATAATTTCTGAATTTCAACAGGTTTTGAGAAGAAGTGGTACATATTTGAATAAAGTGCAAGGTTGCTAATACTTTTGGCCACGAATGCATATACAGGTGGTTGGTGACGGCATTAAACACAGCCTTGTTAGTCTCTGTGGAACAGATGGCCAGTTACTGAGGAAAACAGTACAGGGAAAGAAAGCGTACTGGCTCGTCTTCATAATGACTGACCTGCATTGCCAGCCCCCCCTCCTTCTGCTGAAGAACATTTTTGAAACAATGGGTGGGAGGGGGTCAGTGGTGCTTCTTTGCTGGGGAGTCATGTAGCACTTCGATGCAGGACTGCCGGTAGCTAGTTACCCTTTCTGCAGACCAGACCGTTTGCGTCAATTTAGCCCCACAGCAGGAAGACCCAGACCAAGACTGGATGTTGCAACGTGATGGAGGAGTTGAGAATGGACTGAAGCGTGAAGGCCAATCAGGATTGACTCTCAGGTGTATTATTGGCAGCCCGAGGTGTTCATGAAGTTTTTGCTTTGATTCGTTTGATTGTTTTGAATGCACTGGGCCACCAGCTGCTCAATGACTCCACATTCTGGGCTGATGGTGTTGCATGCAGAGCTGAAGTCCACAATAAAATAAATGGTGGAATCACCTCTATAGTCTTCGGTCTTAAACAAAGTTTTTCTCTCATAGAAATACAATGAAAAGGTCAGGCTTGGACTCACAAAGTGCTCTACTTGTTATATGTTATTTATGGCTCTCAGAGATATTCTCCTCCCCTGGAAAGAGTAGAAAATTTCTGTTCATCCATTCTTCTTTGCAAATTTCTTGAGCAATTTTGCAAAGAATGGCCAAAAATTGGTGTGCTTTCTTGTCCAAATAGACTTATGGCTGTAATTGAAATTGAGTCATTAAATGACTGTAACTGTGTCTGTTGATGAGGATGGGTGTTGAAGATAGGTGTAATAGATTGTAGAAAGCTTTTTATGGCAAATAGTGAACTCTTTACGACTTTATGATTTAATGCGGTTAGCATTAAATGTCCATTGGCTGATTTTACCACATTAAAATATCTCAGTAAAATCAGTTTCTCAGTGTAAAAAAAAACAAGACCCACATTTATTTTCTCAAACAAATGTAATGCGGTAATTATATCAGTTCTGCAACTTTCCAACCGTCACCTGAAAACCATCTATACCCCATTTGAGGCCTCTCCTTTTGTTCAGGTCATACCAAAGAGAGACACTGAGGTGTCACCTCATGATCTAACAGGCAATTTGTCTCAAAGCAAGGCAGCCAATTAGGTAGGTGGCACTCACCTCTGGTGTGAGAAGAAACAGAGTACTGACCTCCCATCACACACACACACAAACAAACAGACACATAACTAGCTCTGCCCACGAGGCGCTAAAGCACCAAGCTGAGGTGTCACGTACAGATGAGCTCCTCACTGCAGAAGACTTAACAGCACACATGGGGCTGTCATCTGTTTTCTTCAATCTCTACATTTTGAGCTTCGTTGACAAGAGACAGCTAGGAATTATGGGCCCAGTCAGCTGGAATAGAATTCCATTTTGCCGATTAGCAGGGTACAGCAAAAACATAAAACATTTGCTCAGTACTTTCTGCTGTTAATATAGGTTAGTTCTAGTATTACAGCGCAAATATTACACATATTGTACTTTTAGGTGGCAAAATATTTTCTGTTGGAAGAATATGAAGTTTTGCAAAAGAGTCCAGATTTTAAATCGGTGTGCAGGTGATGAATATTCTCCAAATATCTTGAGGGGTTATCCGGGGTTCTGTTTTCTTCAGATGTTTTTCCAGGGTTAAAAATCAGATGGATTCTGTCAACATAATTTTTGTCAACCTAGATCAATATGTAGAAACAGGATTATCCTGTTATTTCTCAATCAAAACCATTATTGGTTCCTGTATGATTTTTTAATGCTAAATCTCAGATTAAAAGTTGAGATTGGATGACCAAATCCATATCCCTGTATGATTCTGACATTTAATCATATTCTCAGGACTGCCAGGATTCTATTAACAGAAATTATTGTAGGATGAAATTAGTGTTTTTCACTAGTGGTTCTCAAACTTCGCCTTTCAGACTCATTGTCTTTCCATGTATCTGAACCTTTGCATAGCTGTTGCCTTCAATCAGCTTGTAAGCAAATAATCAATGCCTTGATAAGCCAGTCGGCCTGCCCTAACATACCAGATGTACATGTAGCTCATAACCGACTTGCTAATGAGCCGATCATTTGAACCAGGTGTGACAGATCAGGGAGTGAAATAAAACATGCAGGGCAGAGGGGCACCCAGGAGCAGGGTTAAGAAACACTGCCCCAAGGAGTGATTTGAAAACAACTGTTTCATGTTATTGCTCACCCACACCTCCAAGTCACACACAGCTAAATCATTTGAAAGACATTTTTCCAATGTCTTTTCTACCAAAATGGCATATTTCAATGTCGTTTCAATGTCATATCCTCATTGTAACTACAATAACCATTATGGATGATTCGTTGTCTTTGTTATAAACTTGCCAAGTAGGCGGCTCAAGGCAAATTTTATGCCATTGTGTTATAAAATGAAAAAAAAATATTCACATTGCACAGCAGAATCAGTAAAATCTTGTCACCTCTTACTAAAATTATTATTTTCCGAAACTTTCTCTAGTGTTCGGAGTTCCACTTGCAAACACAGACTTTAATAGGACACCTTTCTTCATTACTGAGAATGAAGAGACGTAAAAAAATCCGTATTAACATCTAGCTGTTACCATGAGCAGCTGATTTCCTCCCTCTGCTTCATGACTGACGCGGTGAATGTGGCTTGCGTTAATGGGTCTTGACCTCTGACATTTGCCCTGTTGACCTGAACTCACGCAGAGCTGTCACAGGTATCTTCCAATTATCCTAAATTGTCCATTTAGCTTAAGGCAAGGCACAGAGGAGCAATTATCCATTTGAAATGAAGCAAAAGAGCTGTCTCTGGCTGGAGCAGTGAATAAAAGAGCAATCAGCTTGGTTGGTAGCTTAAAGTGTAGATTTTATTTTGGAGGGAGTTTGATGTACCAGACTGAGACTTGTCAAAAAGCAAACGGCCCTGTCTGGTAGTACATTTGCATTATTGCGGCCAAGATTTCAAATCCAGATTGTGGAATATTAACAATGCCTCTTGGGTCAAGCCTGTGATAGACATGCTGTCAAAAGAGAACTGCTTTGTCTTGCTCGCGGTGGGCTGGGCGCCTGAAGGCTCATGGTTGTCGGCCACACTCAGTGGAATGCCCTGGTCACGCCAGCAGTTGGTTGTGTACACACACACACACACACGCAGTGCCGATTTGTGAAGACGTCCACTCTCAGACATCAATTCATCAACTGAAATGTCAACAATTGAAAGGTCAAAGCTCAAACTAATTTTGGACGTCACCTTTGAAAACCAATCCAATAGTCATGAGTCATCAGAGGTCTACATTATACAACCCGCCAGCTAAAAGGCCCTCAACATTTGCACTGTGGGAAGATGCAGTTTTCTCAAGGTATCAAAGCTATCTGTCCTCTGTACACCAACCATCTCATCACCCTCTACCCTCCCTCTCGCCTTTCTGCCTCTCGCATCTGTCTCTCCCTCTGTAAAAAAACATCTACAACATCCCTCGGCAGTCGGACACCGAGTTCTGGGACAAGATGCAGGCAGAGTGGGAGGAGCTAGCGCGGCGTAACTGGCTAACGGAGAACGAGCAGGCACAGATCCCCACAAGTGTGTCACCGCACGAGAAGGTTACAATTCTTACATTCAACCTCTGTTATTGTAATCCTGTCTGTCTGTCGCTGTCTTTGTCTGCATGTCGTAGTCCTGTCTGTCTGTCCAGTGGTGTCAGACCGGGGAGAAAAGGGGTACTAATTATATAGGGCCCTAAAGAAATATTTGAATCTTGAATAAAGAGGGGAGGGGCACTCAGAGACTGCCAATGTACAGGGCTCAGAATTTTGTGTTACACCCCTGGTCCTGTCTGTCGTAGTCATGTCTCTCTGTCATAGTCTTGTGTATCTGTCATAGTATTATCTGTTTTTTATAGTTCTGTCTATCTGAATGTCTTAGAACACATCTGTTTATTTAGTCGTGGACCTGTCCTGCATGGGAAATGTTGCCCATGAAAACGATAATATAATATTTATGTTTATGATGTATGTCCTCATTAAATGGGGGGGGGGGGGTTATGTTTGTACTACCATGATAATACAATATCCTCTTAATAATGTAGCTGACGCTCTTACTCAGAGCGTGTGAGTGCATTTTCATTCTCTTTTCGTGTTGGTCCCCCTCGGGAATCGCACCCACCACCTTTACAAGTACCATGCTCTATTAGCTGAGCTACATGCACACTGGCTCTCTGAATTATTCACCCCCTTGGACTTTCCACATTTTATTGTGTTACAGTATGAAATAAGAATGGATATCATTCGTTTTTGCCACAGATGAACACAAAAAAGTCTATAATGTCAAAGTGAAAAATGATTATAAATACAGAACCAAATAGAAATTGATTGCAAAAGTACTCCCAGTTCCATAAAAAGTGAAAGTGGAGTGACTACCTCTGAGAGCCACTGTAGTAAAGTGGACCTACCATGATAAAGCCACAAATCCCACTACATTGCATTCTGAAATCTCTGCTATCGTTTTGAAAAAGGGTCATGTATCATGTCCTTAACAGTAATATTTAAACTGACATAATATTTTAGAAGATCAGTGAGCTGTCTTTTTTAATAACTGTTATTAATGCCTGAAAGGGTTTGGCGTTTAACAAGTACGGCCAACCCTGAAGACGTTTTCCTCAGTTTAAATACTGTATACAAGCTAAAAAATTTACCTGCGCCAAAAGCTTTGCTAGAAGACAATAAAAGATTTGATGTTGCTTATCCTCCCTTTGTACCATGTTGTTTTACCGGCAACAGGGCTACTACTTCCACATGGACAACCCTTACAAGGACTGGCCCAATGCATTTGAGGAGGGTCTTCGAAAGTCCAAAGAAGGAGACCTGCCGAACGCCGTGTTGCTACTTGAAGGGGCGATCCTGCAGGACCCGCATGATTCCGAGGTAAACAGGAACACGGGGGGCGGGCTGTTGAGAAACACAGAACCGGGACATACTGTACGGGCCCCAACTGCCAAATCCGTGTGTTTAGACAACACAGAGTGAAAAGGAGATCACAAATCATGCGAGTAGTGGAAACTCAGGGAGTGCTGAGTATCCGGCACTAATCACTAGAGGTGGAGCTCGTGTGGAGTTGCAGTGTTTTTTTTTGACGATAGCAAAACCGCCCTGTCGCATATCTGCCAATTCATTTTACGTTTTTCTTTCCCACATTACTGTAACATCAGTGACCTCTTAACAGCCACGGAGTGACAATATTAATAGAATCAGAAATCGGGGGAATCCTGTTTAAAGAAATACTATTCCAATGGAAGGATTTACCCTCAGCTTGTGGATGGAACTAATGGGATTCAATTATTCCTCCTGGCACGCTTAGTGACTGAGGACACTTCTGGGTAGTTTGTTGATATTTTACTGAGTAGTTGATTTATCGTTATGTGCTGTGCCGAAAATTGGCTCCCAATGTCACAAAGTTAACCAGCGAGGAGATTAGCCTATATAGATCCATTCCGTATTTCACAGACTGGACAATGACTCCTCCCGGGGTCTCTGAAGATTGTAAATTCAGCTCATTGCTCTCCAAACGCGTATGTCCTTGTATGATATGGAGATAAAAAATGAGGTTCAAAAAGCCTACTGTAACTCCAACTCACAATTCTGAACTGTGACCTTCTGCTGTGTCCCATGCATGATTCATTGACCAGTTACTAAGCCTGACTCATCACATTCACCCAACGGATTTGGCTGCTTGCCAAAGACTGAGAAGTTCTCACCTCAATAATCATTCAAAGCCTTAAGTGAGCTGTTGCCAAAGTGCCATGTAAAATATTCCCCACAACCTTCTCATTTATTCATTAGCATTGGCAAGACGCATAAACGGCCAATGTTTTTCAAAGTGTCGTCTGCTAGGCAAGTTATGCTGCTTGTGTAGCCGATAAAAATGTCCAGATTAATAGTCTGCATGTCGCCGATAAGTCTTAATCACACTTAGCGAACAGTCCTCAATATAGGAACGCACAGTGTACCATCTGAAACTATCCTACAGTGACCTTCGGAAGAATGCAAAGAGGGCGGTCCATGCTCTCCTCTGGTCCACTTATACTGCTCTAGCACGGGTTGAAACCAGTCCACTGCTTTTTCAGCACAATCTCTGCTCTGTCTTCCTCTGTCGATAAAGCTGAAATGCCATAGATACATCTCCGGAAAAAATTAAGAGACCACTGCACCTTTTTCTTTCCTTTCCAAAAAAGTTGAAAAAAGTTTTGAGTGAGGAACCAAAGTGTTCAATTTGCAGTGGTCTCTTAATTTTAACCCCTCTGTTCCTCACTTTTTATTGATATATATATATATATATATATATATATATATATATATATATATATATATATGTATAAGAATAAGCTACTTATACTCCTAGGTCAGATTGGATTTTCAAATCCTTATCTTTTTTCAGAGTTTTTCAGAATTGTGATGGGCCAACCAGGCACAACATCCTTATTTGTCCACGTAGTAACAAGTATTACCAAATATTTGTCACTATCTGCTAGATAGGAATCAAATTTTTCAGTTAAAATTAACCCAGTGCTAACATTTAGTCCTATTCAATTAGAATAATCCAATCAGATAGTGTTTAAAGAATGTGTCCCTGAATAAGATACCTCGGTATACTACAGGGAAGAGGTGGCCTGACTTCCCGAAGCTAACCTGGATGACAAAGCACTACTGATCCTGTCAGAGAAAAAAACTTAAAGCTAATCACCTTGCAGGATTAATGCTGTTGTATTTTGACCTAATTTCAGTTTACCCTAAGTTTGTAATGTGGCAACTTCTTGAGATGCACAATGGTTCCTGTCTGTTCTGGTGCTAACTGATAATAGTTGACTGGTGCCACAGAACAGTGCAGATCTCTTCTTCTGGGACACACTCTCTCCTGACTGTTTCCTCAAGACAGGGTGTTAAATGACATTGATGCATTTTGTCTCCCCAGGCTTGGCAAGTGTTGGGGACCACCCAGGCCGAGAACGAAAATGAGCAGGCAGCCATCGTCTCCCTCCAGAGGTAAGGGGATGCTACAGCATAATATGGGATCATAAAGCTCTACCAGAAACATGACAGCGCATGAACCACAACTTCTCTGTAGATTCCAAACATTTCTTAGGCGCTTTAGAAATAGTCTTTCAAAAGTATGCAGCCATGTCTCAAATGCTTTAGAAACAGTGTTCCGGAAGTGTTGTGCCATGTTTCAAGTGCTTTAGAAATTGTGTTTTAGATGTGTACAGCCATGTCTTAAGTTCATTAGAAACAGTATTTCAGAAGTGCAGTCCCATGTCTCAAGTGCTTTATAAATAGTGTGTCAGAAATGTAGAGCAATGCTTTTAGTGCTTTAGAAAGTGTTTTAGACATATAGAGCCATGTTTCAATCACTTTAGAAACAGTGTTTTGAAAGTGTAGAGCCATGTTTCGAGTGCTTTAGAAATAGTGTTTTAGATGTTCATTGCCATTTCAGACAAATTTTAATAATTTCGCTGTATATACTGAGGCCCATTTTCATTACCCTGTCATATGGCACAATCAAGAAATCAGACAAACAGCAGATCATTAAACCGTTTGATTCATCTGTGAATATGTGAACACTGACAAAAAACTAGAAAGTTTGCTCTGTGTGCATCCAGTTATAAGTAATGATATTGCTGATCCAATTAAACACACAATTTTATATGATCCCAGGCTTGCTTTATACTCTGTGCAGATGAAGGCAACCTTGCCAAATATTTTTTTATTAATTTGGGTAAATTAATAAAAAGGCTTTTAAATAATATTTTCTGAACGTCAAAGTAATCCCCGTAAACCAATATAAACCAGGTTGTGGTATTACACCCCCCTTTTATTTTCTATAGTTCACTAGGTTGACCTTATATGTGACTGTACACTTGTACAACAACTCTGTTTACCAAAACGTTGGGACACGGCGAAAAATGCTAATGAAAACAGAATGCAATGATGTGTAAATCATGTATCCTTATATTTAACTGAAAATAGTACAATGACACATATATTGGAAAAATATATTCCTATTTTGGATTGTTTATCAAGAGCTGTAGTTTCGAAGCTGAAATGTATTCCCTTTCTTGCTTGATATTGGATTTTGCAGTTGCTCAACAGTTTGGGGGTCTCTTTTGTTGTATGTTTCATTTCATAATGCACCAAATGTATTCAATGTGTGACAGGTCTGGACTGCAGGCAGGCCAGTTTAGTACTAAGACTCTTTTATTATGGAGCCATGCTGTTGTAAAACATGCAGAATGTGGTTTGGCTTTGTCTTTCTTATATAAACAAGGTCTTCCATGAAAAAGATATGGTCTGGATGGCAGCGTATGTTGCTTCAAAACCTGTGTATAGTGTTTAGCATTCATAGTGCCTTCACAGATGTTCAAGCCACCCGTGCCATGTGCACTAATGAACCCTCAAACCATCACAGATGCTGGCTTTTGAACTTTGAGCTCTTAAGAAGCTGGATGGTCCCTCTCCTCTTCAGTTGGAAGTATGCAGTGTCCATCATTTCCAAAAATAATTTCCAATTGTGATTCATCAGACCACAGGACAGTTTTCCACTTTGCCTCAGTCCAAGTTAAATGAGCTTGGGCCCCTAGAAGGCATGGGCGGCACTGGTATTGTTTATATCTGGTTTCTTCTTTGCATGGTTAAGTATAAACCTTTATGCAACAATTTACTGTGTTCACAGACTAGTTTTTGGAAGTCCTCCTGAGCCCATGCAGTGATTTCTGCTACAGAATCATGTCTGTTTTTAATGTAGTTCCGCCTGAGTGCTCGAAGATCAGGGCCATCCATCCAATATTAGTTTTTGGCCTTGTCCCTTGCATACAGAAATTTCTCCAGATCCTCTGAATCTTTTTGTATTACGTACCATAGACGAGGAGATCCCCTAACTCTTTGCAATTTTACATTGAGAAACGTTAATCTTAAATTCTTGCACTTTTTGCCTGCGCAGTCTTTCACAGTGGTGAATCCCTCCCCATCCTCATTTCTGACAGACCCATTTCATGTTTCGGATTTGTTGCTAATTCACCTAATTTGTTGTTTGATATTCCACCAGGTTTAGGTTTTTAGCATTACGCAACTCTGTCTTGTCTTTTTTTAAACATTTGGCTGGCATCAAAATCAAAGAGGGCATATATTTTTCAAGAAACAATAAAATGTCTCAGTTTCAACATTTGATATGTTGTCTTCGTACTATTTCCTATTGAATATATGGTTTAAATGATTTGCACATCATTGCATTCTGTTTTTATTTAAATGTTATGCAGCATCTCAACTTTTCTGGAAACGGGGTTGTAGACCCGTTGATGTTCATACCTCAGAATTCTGGATTTGAGAAGAGGCAGATGGCCAAGTAGTAACCAGTAGGTTTCATGATCAAATTCCTTACCCAGGAAGATGAAACATCTGTTGTTTTGTATTTGAGCAACACAATTCCCTGCAATTCCCAACACAATACTCTGCTTTAGTAAGTTGCTCTGGATAAGAGCGTCTGCTGAATTACCAATAGAGTTTGTTGCCCGCTTGCTGTTGAATGCAACAGGGTTTCTGGGATACGTGACTGTCATCCCATAAAGGGAGTGGTTCCTGCCACCTGAATCCCGGCATCATTAGGTGCCTCCTGATGTTCCCTAGCCGTGGCTCGTCCAAATTCATGTCCATCAAAACCTTTCGGTCCCCTTTGAAGTGCCCCCCCAGCCCCGTCACCCAACCGCCCCCGTCTCTCTATCATCAGGTGTCTGGAGCTCCATCCCAACAACCTGCAAGCCCTCATGGCTCTGGCGGTGAGCCTGACCAACACCGGCATGAGGCAGGACGCCTGCGAGGCACTGCTGCGCTGGCTCCGTCACAACCCCAAGTACCGGCACCTGCTGAAGGGCAAGGTGCACCTGACCGGCTCCCCGCCCTCCCAGCGTAGGATGTCCCGTGTCTCCACCGTGGGCAGGTACGAGAGGTAGAGTATAAGGCCTGGATAGCATCAGGGTAGATGGCGTGGGTAGAGTTTTGCAGCCCTGCGTGGCGCCCGTAACCACACGGTCCTGAATGTTCTTTTTATAAAACCATGTTCTTCGAATCCTGAATGGTGATTGGCCGATAGCCGTGTTATATGAGGCTGTGTACCACGGGTATGTCATCACATCATTTTTTACTGCTCTAATTGTGTTGGTAACTGGTTCATAATAGCAATCAGGCATCTCGGGGACTTGGGGCACATCGCCACTATAACGAGACTAAGCGCTGTGTCCAGGCACTCTGCAGTGTGTCATGCATAAAAACAGCTGATAGCCGTGGTATATTGGTCGTATATCACACCCCCTCATGCTTTATTGCTAAACTGTTGTTCTTATTATTGTTCTGGAAGTGCCTGGTCATTGGTCATTGTTACAGGATGTGTGATAAAGGCCATTCAGGATTACACAGTTATCGTTGGAGTAGGATGATCTATCAGGGCACCTTCATTTGACAGCACTAAAACTGATACCTTGCACTGTAAGTACATTGTAATCACTATCTCCATTCCAGTCTCTTGGTATAAGTACCGTGACATTATTACAGAATGGCTCATTGGTGAATATTTTATTTTATGGTTTATGTCACCCACTCAGTTATCTTTAACCGGGTTGTTATAGAAACTCATTTATTTCATTTATTTCTTTTACCTCCTGTCGTCAGTGAAAAGAAAAGGTTTTGGTCTTTCAGTAACAACACGTCTGGGTGTAATTTTGATGTCCTTAAATTCTCTCTCACATGTATTCTTTGTTAACAAAGCACTGTTCAGGGTTGTTTGCTTATATACTGATAAAAAGGAATACTTCCCTTCCCCTTAAAAGGATATAATTTTCTTCCTCGTTGAAAATCTTATTTTGTCATGTCAAATGAAAATGATCAGTTAGGTACAAATATGATATGTTTATAATAAAAAAAATCTTCATTATAAAAACATATATTTATCAGCCCATATGGTTTAAGCCTGACTGGTGGTCATAGGCTCTTAGTCCTGCCAGTGGTCATAGGCTCTTAGTCCTGCCGGTGGTCATAGGCTGTTAGTCCTGCCGGTGGTCATAGGCTCTTAGTCCTGCCGGTGGTCATAGGCTCTAAGTCCTGTCGGTGGTCATAGGCTCTTAGTCCTGTCGGTGGTCATAGGCTCTTAGTCCTGCCGGTGGTTATAGGCTAAGCTCTGTATGTCTGCCCACAGCTCCCTACTGCCTGACGTCAAGGAGTTGTTCCTTGAGGCGGCGCAGCACAACACGGCCACGGACCCTGACTTGCAGACAGGCCTGGGTGTTCTGTACAATCTCAGCGCCGAGTTCAACAAAGCTGTGGAGGCCTTCAACGCAGCACTGTCTGTGCGGCCAGACGTAGGTGAAGGGTGGGAACACAAACACTCCTAATACACGGGTAATCACACTCACTCCTAATACACGGGTAATCACACTCACTCCTAACACACGGGTAATCACACTCACTCCTAACACACGGGTAATCACACTCACTCCTAACACACGGGTAATCACACTCACTCCTAACACACGGGTAATCACACTCACTCCTAATACACGGGTAATCACACTCACTCCTAACACACGGGTAATCACACTCACTCCTAATATACGGGTAATCACACTCACTCCTAATACACGGGTAATCACACTCACTCCTAATACACGGGTAATCACACTCACTCCTCTACACGGGTAATCACAAACACTCCTAATACACGGGTAATCACAAACACTCCTAATACACGGGTAATCACACTCACTCCTAATACACGGGTAATCACACTCACTCCTCTACAGGGGTAATCACAAACACTCCTAATACACGGGTAATCACACTCACTCCTAATACACGGGTAATCACACTCACTCCTAATACACGGGTAATCACAAACACTCCTAATACACGGGTAATCACAAACACTCCTAATACACGGGTAATCACACTCACTCCTCTACACGTGCAGACACATACACGATCTTACGCACACGCGCGCATGCACTCACACACGAACGCACACACACACACAGACACACACACACACACACAGACAACTTGATCACTGTCACAAATTCCCAAAATGCGACTCTCCCCTAAGACTGCCGGAGACAGGGAGAGTTCATGCAAACAGAGTCACTGAAGCGCACCAAACTGTCACAGAAATAACTAAAGCGCTCCATCCCGAGCTAGATAGCTTTGAGCTGAGAAATCCCGTCTCATGAACTCCTGATTCAACCACACAGCACTATAATCTCTGCTCTGTGCAGCTCCAGTCCCTATCTTTTCACCCTGTCCCACAGCAGTGGGCATATAAGCACTGGCTGCTAAATCCAGACTGTCTCCATTTGACTTGGTAATGACCTCTCCCTTGCTGGGCCCGTGCAGCTGAATGCAGTGGGAGGTAGTGACAGTAAAATGCTGGGGTTGAAGCCAAATGCGAAGCCGCGTTGTATAGGGCCGCGCCCCTGTATACGTGGTTCTGTCCCTGGGAGGGAGTCACGTATTCAAGGAGTGAAGGACGGGTGGAGTGATGTAACCAAAGGATCCTTGGAACTTCGAAGTTGCTGGTTTTCATGGGATTTTCGTAACAGGAGCTTGAAGGATTTTGCGACGGAGCATATCATCCCCATCATACCACAGTACATACATTATTCATTTATAGGCCGACAAGCAAAGAACTGGTACATATACAGCACTGGAAAAAATGAAGAGATCACTGCACCTTTTTCTTTCCTTTCCAAAAAAGTTGAAAAGGAAAGTTTTGAGTGAGGAATGGGTTACATTTGCAGTGGTCTCTTGATTTTTAACCTTTCTGTTCCTCACTCAAAACCTTCTTGTCGACTTTTTGGGATAGGAAAGAAAAAGGTACAGTGGTTTCTTAATTTTTCCCAGAGCTGTAAAGTGTCTGTGAATCTGCTCTTCACTTTCTCCACATTTTGATCTTCTGGGCTTAATTTGAAGTTGATTAAATGTATTTTTTTGCCATCAGACTACACAGCATAATGACATTGAAAAACGCATTGTTAGCAATATGTGATAGTTTGTTGAATAAAAATCCACTTTAATATCTCTATCTCATACACTACCAGTCAAACGTTTTGATACATTGACCCAAAATTGACCCATTCTAGTAAATGAGTAGGTGTGTCCCAAATTTTTTGACTGGTACTGTATTCAGACCCTTCATTCAGTAGTTTGCAGAAATGCCATTGACTGTGTTCACACCTCTGTCTCTTGGGTTCTAATGCCAGTCTGGAACACCTGGATTTGGGCAGTTTCTTTTCTTCTTCCTTGCAGAGCCTGTCTGTCAGATTCAATGGGGAGTTGTCAACATTGGGTCTACCCACAGATAGTTAATGGGCTTCAAATCAAGGCTGTGGATTGGCCACTCATGGACATTCATAGACTTTATCCTGAAGCCATTCCAGCGTTGTCTTGGCTGTGTGCTTCTGGTCGTTGTTGTGATGAAAGATTCATATTCAGCCCAGTCTGAGGGCCTGTGTGCTTTGGATCAGGTTTTCCCCAAGGATCTATCTGCACTTTGCTCCATTCATACTTCCCTCAATCCCGACCGGTCTCCATCAAAGCAGAGAATATTTGCTGTGTCCTTGAGGCGGCTTATCATATGCCTTTTACACAAGACTGGCTTCCGTCGAGCCACTCTTCCATAAAGGCCTGATTGATGGAGTATTTCAGAAATGTATGCCTTCGACATAATTCTGTTATCGGTCTGTGAAGTGTGCCTTGGACATGGCTTGGTTTTTGCACTGACATACACAGTGAAGTGTGGGACCATATGAAGATGTGTGTGCTTTTCTAAATTATGTCCAGTCAATTGAATTTGCCACAGGTGGATAGAATGACATGTCAAGGATGATCAAAGGACACATCTGAGCTCTAGTTGAGCTCTAGTTGAAGTTTCACAGCAAAGGGGCTTGAAGGGCCTGGATACTTATCTACTTATATTTCAGTATTTCATTTTCAATTATTTGGTAATATCAACAACTAAATAAATGTCACTTTGTCCTTGTGAAGTAAGCTGTGTAGATTGATGGCAAAAAAATAAACATAGTCAATATAAATTCTTAATTTTTAAATCAACACAACAAAATGTGGAGAAAGTGAAGGGGACCTAATACTTTCCAAAGGCATTGCATGTATCCAATCGGAAAAAACGTTGTGGTGGGGTCTTAGTGGTGATTTCAAACATGCCTTTATATCTCAGACAACGTGAACCTTATTTTACTGGCAAAACTTTACCAAATCAGACAGTGAGTTTCTGACTGGACCTTCTATTCCAGTCCAATTAACATTTACACAAGATAAGTTACATTGCTTAGCTTTCATACACGCTATGAAGTTAGCATGTAGGCAACGAATCGTGAACAAATCTTTCAACGCACCACATCATCTCAGTCGACAGTTGGTGGGATCACAATCTGGGACACCATCTGACAACTGTCAGAAACCAAACATCAAAACCAACCACCGTCCAGTGACCCATGCCCCCCCCCCCCCCCCCCTCAGTGTTAACACCTGCTTCCTGTTTGTCCCCCCCAGGACTATCTGCTATGGAACCGCCTGGGGGCCACTCTGGCTAACGGCGACCGAAGCGAGGAGGCGGTGGAGGCTTACACCCGGGCCCTGGAGCTCCAGCCGGGCTTCATCAGGTCCCGCTATAACCTGGGCATCAGCTGCATCAACCTCGGGGCACACAGGTGAGTGAGTGGCGGGTGTGGTGGTGGAGGAGGAGGGTTGTGGGGTAGGTTTAAACCAGCTGTGGCATTCTGAAACGGCAACTGGTTCTGTAGAAGGGAGCTTTGAGTCGGCAAAGTGGGCTGAGGCGAGGCAGGGATTCTGAGTACCACTGAGCTTAACAACGCAGCCTCTTTAAGCTTTAATAAACGACTAATGTTAAAAGGATCAGAAACATGTATTCAAGCCTTCATTCTAAGGTCATGAATCATGATCGCAGCTTCTCACTCAGGTATTTTTCTAACATTTGACCCTCCTGCTTGTCTCCAAGGGAGGCGGCCAGTAACTTTCTAACAGCTCTGAGCCTGCAGAGGAAGAGTCGGTGTCGGCAGCTCTCGCACCAGCTCATGTCTGGAAATATTTGGGCTGCCTTGCGGATTGCCCTGTCCATGATGGATCAACCCGAGCTTTTCCAGGCAGCCAACATTGGAGACCTGGACCTGCTCATGAAAGCCTTCCATCTGGACATGTGAGCCATCTAGACCAGTTCGCTCCCTCCGAAAAGCCAAAGTGTACAAATGGAAAGCGCCGTTTTCTTCGGTCAATGACAAGTGTGCAGTCTTTTTTGGTCATTGCACAGACTACGAACTAGCCAGTCTTCATTATTCCAAAGTACCTCTGCAGTCTTCTCGGTTACTGCATGTGCTCAGAAGAGAGACTATTTCACAATGGATTTTACACCGCACTTTGTGATTTCCCAGACGAGCACAAGGACGGGCAAAGATTGTATAACTAATGCCTTAGAGAACACAGCAATTAAAACAAACTTATTGAGTGGAACTGAGCGTGAGAGAGAGTAGCACTGAGAATGCTGGTGTTGTATCGTGTTCAGGTTTGACAGGAGCGGACGCCTCATCTAATTACTTTCAGAGTGTTTGGATTGTCACTCTGACCTAAAGGAAGGATTTTTTTAATCAATAAAGACTACACCATTAGCCGTGGGACTCTTAAGCTGCAAATCAATAGATCCTCTTTTTAGGGAGGAACAATAGTGCATGGAAACTAAAGCATTTCACTAAACGGATTCAGAAGCACTTGCCTGAAACTAGAATAATTTTTCCTTACTTGGAGTCTGCACTTTGAAAAACTAACAGATGTTATCTTACTGACATTTTCACCAGACAGATTGTAAAGCCTTACTCGAAATGCATGCTATACTAAAAAAATATTCATTTCAACTATTTTTATGGCAACCAATGTGCCATTTTTAGATTCTGTTTCGGGACTTCTTAGAATATTTGGAATCCTCTTAGTCCTTCATGTTTTTTGGGTGTTCTCAGCTGTTCAGTTAACTTTCTTAATCTCTTTTCTTTTTACCCTTGCTGATTTTGCCCTCAGAGCTGCAAATGCACTTCACGACAGAAAGTCTTCCTGCTGAATCTGCCATGTCTCTGGGATTACTTTCAAACTGTTCATACGTGTCACATGACTTAAAGGCGTCATAACCATGCTAGCAAATGGATTCCCCCAAGGTAAAACACTTTACCAGAATGCAGCATCTTTGTGTAAAACGTGTGTTAATGCTAATGTAGTGGTAATGTTCAAGGCTGCCCAAAGCCCACACCCCCCGGCCCGGAACAAACACTTCACTGTTTGCCAACACCTGTTGTTAACGAAGAACGTGAAAAAGTAATATTTGAATATTTTTTTTCGAATGTCTGTCAGAGATTGCTTGTTTGCTGGGGAATGTTTTGTTACAACTGCCCCACCACCCCACCCCAAAATCAAGAGGCCAAGAAAATTCTACAAGATCAAACAAACGCTATCCCTCTAAGTGACATTGTCCGTTGGTTTATTAGTCTAGAAGCGTCACAGATGTTAGTCTGAAATTCTGTCTTACATGGGGGAAACCGGTCACCAAGCGACAGAGAGTATGTTGACATTTTCGTTATGGTAACGATGCTCATTTCTGGATATATTTGAAGGTGGGAGTGCATACATTTCCCCATTGGCCCTCACCAACAGAGCTACAGAATCACGACAAGTAAATGACATGCTGTAGATGGACACTGTCATTGACTGTTCTGTGCCGTTGCACTGGCGTGTTTACTGTCATGCCTGCTGTTAGGGAGAGGAAATGTGTGTGATTCAAGGATCCAATGCTAAAGGTGGTGTTTTATGCTGCCATTCCTAACTGCATAATTCCCCTGCCCGACTCAAAAGGCAACACTTTTTTCTCTTTGCTTTGATGGAACGCTATCAGAGTGTGACAGAGACACCATCGCCACGGCAATTTATCTTTCAAATTCTAACTCTTTGATGTGATTTGTTCATATAGGCCAAGATGACTCTGTCAGAGGACAAAAAAAGAGAGAAAACCTTTTTGGAAAGATGTTGCTTTTTTCAACTGTAATACTCCCTTTACCTTTATGGCTATTTGGGTAACGTTTTGGCACCTGTCAGCAGAAATGCAGTTCACATTGTTTACAAGGAAAGAAGGTCCGCTGGGCACAGAATTCAAATGCTGATGAGAAAACAGGTAACTGCCGTTCACTTTAGCAAGGCCTTCAAGCTTTTTGGTACCTCGGTAGGGCCTTATGGCAGAGGTAAGTTTGATTTGATACTGACACATTCGGATGAGGCCGGCTTATGGAGGGCAACTGTAACGGAATCCTGTATTACTATCGCAATCCGCGGAAACTTCCCGTACAATTTAATCAAAGATGTACTCTTTCTGTCATTGTACACAAACTCAAGCTTATTGAAAGAAGGGTTCCCTTGCTGGCAGCACTGAAAAACTGAGTAATTTCTGTTTTTTTGTATTGAACCCATTTCATTCAGATAGTCTGAAAATGTACTGGAGATAATTTTTCCACTCAGGGAAAGGATTGGAACAAGTCCAGCAGCAAATACGAGACGAGACAAACATCAGTTACAGTAAGTCTTTATTCAATCACGGTGTCATTATGTTCCCAACATTAAAAAGCCTGGGGCATTGCCTGCTCAGACGTAGCACGCACGTGCAACACCGCGAACAGACTGCATCTTAGTCTAGCTTTGAAGACCGGAAACACATCGGCCAACGGTTGAATAGCGACGGCAACTGGGTCAACACGATATGGCGTTATTGCATTTGTTAATTGGTTTGTTCTGGGGGCCAAATGCCCTGAACTAGATAATGCGCATTTACCACACACTACCCTTTACACACGCTATACTTGACACCCCTTAAACGTAAACCCACCCAGCAAACAATGGCGGTGGAAATCTGTCTGTAAGGACGTCATCGCAAAGTTTTAACAGCTTCGCCCCTTGACGATCAGCTGCTCACTACAGACTCATAAAAAGGCAACTATGAACTCTACTCAGTAGGTTCATGTGACTTAGTGGTGAGAACAGATTTGATTAATTCCAAAGAAAATGATTTACCGTGCATTTTCCTCTGTTTGGGTGTCTCTTGCCGTGACTGCGTGCATGTAGCACAGCATTCTGTATTACAAATAGTTCATTGCTGAAAGTGGGATTTTCTCTACCTTGTGATTTCTTTCAAATCACTCTGATTTCTTATGGTCTAGTAAGCCTGTGCTTTATGCATTTTGAAAAAAAATACAATGTAGTTATGTAGAAGATGAAATTATTTTTTTAACAGTGTTTTTTTTATTTTAGCTTACAAACTATACATCTATATAAAAAATCTATAGTATTGTAGAATCTATATTTCTTTGTGTTTCCTGGTGATAAAAGTCCCTTTTCTAGAGCCGTTGACCTTCTCAGGTGTGAGGACCTAGCTATACCTAGCATGCAACAAAAGAACTCAAGATGGATCGCATGCTAGATCTTCTAAGCTTCATTCTGAATGCCCTTTTGATTTTATGCATGAATTGCGAACCATTAAGTGCTTTCTTTGCCCCTTTTATAAAACAGATGTTCATGTTACCTGGCAATATTTCTTCAATGCACTTTTGATCAGCTACAGTTGTTGTTATATCTATCTATATATTCAGTATATATTGTACACAAGATACAATAACAAGTACATTGCAGTGAATTTGGTGAACTGTTTTGCTAAAGGATTTGGAATCCTTGGTGACAGATAGTTGGATAAACTTTAACTCACAGATTTACACATCCTTAGACCCCAGCCTTTCCCGGTCAGCACAATGGAATTAGGCCTAGAGCGTGGACGTTTCAGCAGGGCTGGTTCTAGGCATGAGCAATCTTAACCACTTTTGGGCCCCTAATCGCAAGTGGAGAGGGGGCCCCCGAATCGAAATACTTAGGGGCCCCATAAGGCTAGATGCCGGCACTGTTGGTCTGCATCCTGTGTACAATACCTTTATCAATTCCTAACTTTTTGACTTACTCATTATATGAGGCTTGTTCACTCCGGGTTCATTTCTATAGCCGACGGTACAGGTATGAATTGAGCAAATTATATTTTGAGGCAAACGAGTGACTTAACAAAATTAAATACTGTAATACTTTATAGCGTACCTAAAATGCATACTACTCTCCTGATAAACACTTGTCAAGCAAACTGTACATGAAAGTTAGCTTTTAAAATAAACAGTTGTAATATATTCAAGGTGTTTGTGTCTTCATATTTATTGTTGAATAGACCTATCATTGTCCACTGCATGTTGAGCAAGTTGTGTATGCGATTGTTTTGTTGGGAAGAGTATCCTACGGCTTTCATATTTAATAAACTCTCCAGAGCTTTTGTATCATTTCGTGGTGCACACTAGACAAAATAGGTCACAGTTTATTGGTGAGTGACATCATCCAACTGTCAGCCATTGCGTACAACATTACAATGTTTGTACGCAAATGTTTTTATTTTTCAGATTTGCATATTAGGAATTTGTTTATGAAGATCTTGGAGTGCATATTTTAACCATTACATCGTTATTTAAAAAGTCTGTAAGCTGAGGAAGAGCAGGTCTTGGTGCAGAGTAAATCAATTATCTGAAAATTGGAAGCATTATGAAGGCATCATGAGGAACAACAGCAAAGCCACGCTTCTTTCTCAATGACAGTTAACCAACTCAGTTAAACAAGGTTCAAAATCGTCAAGAAATGTCATTTATTGAACTATCCAAACATTGCACCTAGCCAGTGGCATATATGATGTGATACAGGTATTCACATATTTCATTACAATACTGGATCCTGCATAAAACAATATTTGGATAAATACGTTACAAAAGTCAACTTAAAATAATCTCGTCAGGGAAACTGTGTAATGAAAACTACACAAATGGCACAAGCTGGCAAAAAGGCAAAGAAAATTTGAGTAAAAACAGGTGAAGTACCAATGAAAAGGTATTCAAATGAAATAAGAAAATCACGCACAGAAGTACAATTGTACAATCCAAATTATTAAAATGTCAACTGCACATGCTGACAGTACCCAGGCGTGACACAAAAAGACAAACCGTTACCTTTCACAACCCCAAAAGGCAGAGATGGAGAACAAGAAAGTGTGATGGAGAGAGAGCAAGAGAGAATGTGTATAAGCGTTGGAGAGGAGACCGATGCAGTGAGAGCAGAGAAAGCAATGAACTAGACATTCTCCATAGGAATCTATCCACAGTTAAGGAAAATCTACCAGTCTTACTATAGCCAGAGTGACAGGAAAGAACCTAGACAAGGACAAATATGTACAACTAGAATGCATAGATGTAGAATGCACAGAACCCCCTTTCACAGAGGACCCGTACGACCAGTTCTCACACAGAACATCGAAACCAAGGACTTAAGGTAGATCTAACTATTATCTGGGTTCTCCAAATGGTCCAAAAACACGATTCAACCTGCAGCAGAAAGTATGTTAGCGTGTGTCCTACAACACCTTCCCTCACACCAGAACCAAAAATGCATTATTACAACACAAGAAGCATTACAGAAAACCTGTTTGATTGAACAGTGCCCCAACTGAGGGAAAACTAGTGGAGGGTATTGCTATGCAACATCTCCTTGTCGATATGTAACAACTAAACACACATTGATCTCTAGGCAACACTGCAGCTGGGGATTCTACAGTGTCATCGGACAAACTCTTCTTGTAAGAGTAGGCTCTTAAGGACAAAACGCACACGTGCATTCACTAAGGTGTGACTGCTGGACACGAAAAGCAGAGCAGGTGTACAAGCAGTGTGCTTGAATAAAATGGGGAATACATTAAATATACATATATATATATACACATATGTATATACACATAAATACATAAATCACACACAGCGACTGGTGAATATCTGCCAGTAGGGCCAGTTTTGTTGTTGATATGCTTTATATTTAATCAGCAGAAAGGTTTCGGTTGCGACGAGCACCATCAGGGTTAAATGCAGCCATGTCCTACGTCTTTAAAGGACGAGAACACATTGTACAGTACCGTGTGCACTCAGGAGATGACATCATGTCCCAGTGCATATTGCTATGATACCGAAACACGGATGGTGTTGTTTGAATGCATACATTCTGCATTAAAAAGTTGGTGGTGTATCAAATATGAATAGAAATATACGGTAACATTCAGAGCTTGAGGGCTACCATAATGAGCAAACATTTACCTCAGGAGATAGTATGTTGTCTGTCCTTCCACAAAATGTAATATATATATATATATATATATTTTTTAGGCGAGCAACCAAATGCCAACCAGTCTCTGATTAGAAAGCTGTAGTTAATAGCCACTTATTTATAAATACAGTATTATAAAAAAAACTGGTGTTTTTTTTACCCAATGCATCCAGACTGCATCTGCATTGTAAGTCTCCAATGAATCTGAAAAATCTGAGGAAATATTAGGGCAAAATTGTATAGCTGAAATTATGATCGATAATTGGCTTCTATAATGATCTGGCATTGCCAGTAATATCAGTTTAGGTTATATGTTTTATGATAACTAATATATTTATATTATAAACCCTTCTCAAAAAGTGCTTTCAGATTTGAAGAAAAATCGGCAGATTGTCACTATGCAGAAAAAGATTCGATTCAACTCATAACCTCAGAGAAAGAATCTGTCACCTGCTAGTTAGAAGCAGACAGAAATCCATCACACGGCCTTGGATTTTCCAATAACTATTTCACATATTAATGTACTCCGTGACGAAAACATTTTAAAATGTTTTTCCCTATTCTGAATCTAGCCTATTCAGTAATTTCTCTCCAATGCCATCATGTTCGTTCTGGCATGAAATATAAAAGGTTCCTGATAACACATCAGTGTAGAGGAGAATTATTCTCCCAACACCCCCGTACTGTAAGCAAAGCTCGGGACAACTGTCATGTCTTTTGTCACGTTTTGGTTGAGCGAGTTTTCAGGGCTTGCAGAGACGCGTGATCGCTTCAGGACCACACTGGCACCAATACAACTGGCACAGGAGATGAAGACGTCAAAATGACATGTTCTGATATGCTGATACAATTAGGTGTCGAGCATTCTAATGGCTGACATTGCACACATCCCTCTGTACAAACACTAAAATCAGATAACACAATAATCAAAGAGGCATACTAAAAGGATTTCCCTTTTTGACCATTCTTTCGGTATCGACACACACTGATGTTGCTCTTGAGTAACTCAGAAGGGGCGAGAGGTTCCTCTTGCAATTTGGCTGGTCTGGGGGATGTTTTCTCTTCCTGTCCTTGGGTTGTGAGGCTGTGGTTCGCTAAGGTCAGTCGGTGGGGAGGCAGAGTTGCATCTATCTGCTAGAAAGCCGACGATAAAAGTAAATGTATCCCAAGTCTTTTGGAGGACGTTCTGACAAACATACTTTGTGGTCATTGAAGATCACCCATCTGAGGTTTAGGGTAAAAATAGAAGAGTTACATGTTAAAACCTCAATTATACATGTAGTTTTATATTCGAAATCTTACGTTACAGGCCACCAGTTACAAAATGATCTACTCCAATTTTTATCCAGCCAACCCAATTCAACTGGCCAAATGAATCTTGATTGATCAGTTCAATCAGGATATGCCAGAACAATATCAACAACATTCAGTGCAGTGGCTGGTGGACTCCAGGAACTAGTTCAGGAAATAATCACTGGGTTTCAATATTTCATTGTGAAAGAGGTTGTGTTTTAATAATCATCTAGCAGAGAGTGATGGGAAGTGTGACAACCATGACTGACTTACCTTCCCTCTTTTTTGACGTGGCAAATATAATGACCCGACATCGTGGATGCTCCCATGTGACTGATGAAGGCAAAAAGCTCATAACCTGAAAACAAAATGGAGGTCGTGCACAATCACTAGACAGCACTAAACAGAAGAAATCCATCATCAAGTCTTGTGAGGCATAATCACTACACAGTACTAAACAGCAGCAGAAGTCCATAGTCAAGGCGTGTAAGGCACACATTTCTGTCTCATTATCCATCCAATCCACCTCTGATTATATCCATTGTAGCAGGGCACGTCTTTCTCACCTTGAAAGCATGCTGTCGGTACTTTGCCAAACTTTGGTTAATGACTTCCACATGGGAGTTAAATCAAAATGTTCTCCCTTTTCTGAAAATCATAAGTACGCCGATCAGCCATGACATTATGACCAACTTCCAAATAATGTTTGGGTCTCTCTTTTGCTGCCAAAACAGCCCTGACCCGTCGAGGCATGGACCCCACTAGACCTTCGAAGGTGCTGTGGTATCTGGCACCAAAACGTTAGCAGCAGATCCATTAAGTCTTGTACGTTGCGAGGTGGGACCTCCATGAAACTGGACCAACAGATGCTCGACTGGATTGACATCTGGGAAATTTGGAGGCAAAGTCGACACCTTGAACTCGTTGTAGTGTTTCTCAAACCATTCCTGGACCATTTCTGCTTTGTGGCAGGGCGCGTTGTCCTGCAGAAAGAGGCCAATGCCCTCAGGGAATACCGTTACCATGAAAGGGTGCACATGGTCAACAATGCTCAGGTAGGTGGTACGTGTCACAGTAACATCCACATGAATGGCAGGATCCAAGGTTTCCCAGTAGAACATTGCCCAAAGCATCACACTGCCTCCGCCAGCTTGCCCTCTTCCTATAGTGTGTTCTGGTGCGATATGTTCTCCAGCTACGCAACAAACATGCACCCGGCCATCCACGTGATGTAAAATGTAAGTCATCAGACCAGGCCACCTTTTTCCATTGCTCCGTGGTCCAGTTCTGACGTTCACGTGCCCATTGTAGGTGCCCTCGGCAGTGGACAGGGGTCAGCATGTGCACCCTGACTGGTCTTTGGCAGAGAAGCCCCATATGCAACAAACTGCGATGCACTGTGTGTTCTGACACCTTTCTATCAGTACCAGCATGAACTTTTTCAGCAATTTGAGTTAACAGTAGCTCGTCCATTGGATCGGACAACATGGACCAATGAGCCTTGGCCGCCTTTGACCTTGTTGCAATTTCTCAGCTTTTCCTTCCTTGGACTACTTTTGATAGGTACTGACCAATGCAGACAGGGAACACCCCACAAGGGCTGCAGTTTTGAAGATGCGCTGACACAGCTGTCTAGCCATCAAAATGGGGGCCTTGTCAAAGTCGCTCAGGGTACCAATTTTTCCTGCTTCTAACACATCAACTGACGACAGAATGTTCACATATCCCAACCACTGACATACCATGATAACAAGAATATCAAGGTTATTCACTCCACCTGTCAGTGGTCATAATGTTATGGCTGATCAGTGTATTTTCTGGTGACAGATACCAGAGAGATACCTTGGCTGTAGGTTATGAGGTGGGTTTATTGAGCAGACCGTGCGGATAGTTACCCCATTGAATAATATGTACTTACTACTTCTGGGAGTTGTGGTTGTGCCACCCGGCTTTCTGAAGATGTTTCCACTAACTGTAAGTCTATGTGGATAAGAGTGTCTGCTAAATTAATACATTGCAAAAAACAAATTGAATGATGATGGGGGGGGTTCAACTTCCCTTCAATCCCTCCGATCCCACATATTTTCGCTCACATTTATTTTAGCATTTAGTGATTTAGCAGGTGCTCTTATCCAGAGCTATACAGAAAGCGGAAAAATCGTATTCTTAACATTTAAAAGAAAAAATATATATTTGATTTATTTGGTGATATTTATTTCTCTACATCGGTGTATATTTAGCTTGCTCAATACATAATTATCTTAAAACATGACATCAATGCACTGAGACCCTGAATGACAAGTCCTCAAACCTGCATTGAATTTTCAGACTTCGACTGAAGTGGACATTGCCAGAGAAACACATTCATATCAGATGAGGAACTATCTTCCTTTTAAAAGAATGGGCCAGAATCCTGAAGAGCAGCTCTTCGCAGATGATGAAAAGCTGCCTTAGTTCAGACTGAACCCACAGATTGCAGGTGTTGCATCATTTGACAGCAGCAAAAGTAAAATTGTAAAGTCACATTTGTGCTCAATTCATGTCCTTTTTCTAATTTCTGTCTGCCGTTTTGTTCGTAATGTTTATGGTTAGGATCAGGAAGGAGAAGGTCAGCCTAGATCAGTCTCATCACTCACGTCCAGGTCCATCTTTGACCCGGGGTCCTGAGGGATCCTGGTCTGGGGACAGGGTGGAATCGCTGTACGTGTTAGCGTTGGAGAAGACGTTGTCGTTGGGCTCTGTGGTGTCGGCCATGTCGGAAAGGGCGTCGCTGGTCTCCTCATCCTCCTCCCTCTCGGGGTGGGTGAAGATCCAATCTAGCGCACGCTCCAGGTTGTTGTTCTGGAAAAAAAATATACAGAACACATTTACTGGTAGTACTTCCGGGTTTTTGGACTGGTAGTCTTCAGTAAATCCCCCCTGAAGGACAGAGTAGTCAAAACTCATGAAGGTTTTAGTTCACTCTATAATCACTCAGATTATCAGTGATTTTGTTCACGTAATGTTTGTTTGATTGCTGTTTCTTTGGTGTGTATGTGTACAGCGAAGCTACTAGCTTCATTATATGGTGTATAAATTTGTGTTTGTTCTTTTGTCAGTTTTATGTCTTATGTCTACCTAAGCCTGATATATTCAGAGTATAACTTTTGTAAACTTCTGTTATGAACAGGGTTTCCATGTATTTTAACAATTCCACTAGCCCATCTGATTAAATAATTACAGCCCCTGAACAGGTGAATCAGTTCAGTTAATTAGGGCTTAACATTTTCTGGTTCAACAAGTTCAGCCTCTTCATTGTAGTTCTTTAGCCAGCACAACTAACGTCCAGAGCTCTTTATTTAGCGGGTACATCATACATAGCTCAAAGAGACCTGTTGGTTCCTGTCTGCTAGCTATGGTAGTTGGTTTGGCTAGCTTCCTGGTTATCTTCTAACTTCCTAATTCAGCAAGAACAGCATATAATGTGTTTGACCACAGTAAAACAAATGTAAAAGGGTTGGCATGAGAAAAGCACTTAGATAATTCATATGGAATTTATGTTGGTCATGTCAACTGCGTAAATTTTCTTGATGGGTTAATATTAAAACATGTCTCTACCCACATGTGGCCAATTCCCTCATTTAGCCCTTCATCCAAAATAGAGGTGTGATTCATTCATGGCAGATGCCAGTGCCGAAAGCATGTGGGGAGAAACATCTGAAGCGGTCCAGGCAACCCAGTGGGGTTAAACACTTCCTAGCTGTTCACTGTCGGTTAGATTTGCTGCTATTAAACAACCCAGAGGACCCTTTTGAATTTTACACACCTACTTTACCCACGAGGATCTTGGCCTTTTGTAAGAGAAAGTCCTGAACCGATAACTTTGGGAGGTAAACCAAGAAATCAGGGGGTTTGTTTTCAAAGAACATATTCTTTATGCTGACAGGGAAATACTGCTGATTAAGAAAATCAAGGACCACATTAAAGTGGCATTACTTTTATCAAATTTAATATTTATATTCATAATTTTTGATTAACTTTGAGATGATTCTAAATATGGAAAGCTCTCTATTATTATTATTTATTAATTATTATTATTATTATTATTATTATTATTATTATTATTATTATTATTATTATTATTATTATTATTAATGTGCTGGTATGAATAACCTAAAATAATTATATAATTTACTTAATGTGTTATTCCTTAAGATCTCAAAAAGGTACATTTGGGGGATAAACAAAAAAAAACATTTAGAAAGCGACTGTGATAGGTACACATCTGACAAACATCTGACTCATAGACCTTTAAAAGCTTAGCATGACTCAAGCTACACAGTATTTCAAACCAATGTACTACCAGTAGCACAGGGACTACCAGTAGCACAGGGACTACCAGTAGCACAGGGACTACCAGTAGCACAGGGACTACCTCCTATATTTTCCATATCAATGGCACAGTGTATGGCCATAATACTAAGTTAAAAAATCTGATGGCGAAATACAACAGAAAAGTGTGAGGAATGATGAAACCTAAAACATATCAATGTTTCCTTTGGCGTTCTTTTATCGTATTCGGCCATTTCTGGATGCACGTGCCTACGGAGAGTCTCCAGGGTCAAGATTATATGTTTCTATAGTAACAATAAGACATGTCAGCTTTCAACTTTTTAAGACACACAAAGTCACTTTTCAGTGATATTATTAAATGATTTAATGAGTAAAACAAATATAAAACTGTGGCAAGGATGCATGATATTACACTAAACATAAAGGCAGGCCTACCAGGAAAAACAGCAAACAGAAGTGAGTGCGCAAGCAGAGTGAGGGAGGAACAGACCGTGGCTCTGAGGGCCTGGACAGTGTGCCGGCGGGGGAAGCCCATGGAGGTCAGGATGGCGATGCTCTCCTCCGGTGGCTGGTTGTCCAGGGGGGTGCCGGCCAGACCAGGGCTGGCCATGGAGGTGGCTGGCTCCATGAAGGATGGCAAGGCCAGGGGCTCAGCGAAGTCTGGGGGGGTCAGATGACAAAGAGGGCACTACTATAAACATGAACCTTCCAATCAGAGAGCAGCTGGGTGGGGAGCTGACAGCCATTGACACTTGAAAGTGCTTTGATTTGTTTTGCTCAAAGCCTCAACTTCCTTATAACCTCCAGGTAGCAATTTTGGATGGCACGGTACCCGAGTCAAACGACAACAACATTCACATTCCAGTCATTCAATAGGCGATCTTATCCAGAGCGACTTAATTTTAATGAGCTAGGTGGAACAATCAAGCAACTCAGTAGTAGTGACAGGTACAAACAGTACTACTCGAATAGTTACCGGCAGACGCCAGTGCTGGATCGACACAAAAAAACAAATAGCGGTTATTTCACAAAAGTAACAGAATGGGACGTCGTCAGAGTTATTTTAGGTCCGCTTTGGAGAAGTAGGTAGATGTATTCTGTGAACAGGCAGAGACTGCTATCCTAGCCTCAAGGAGAGATGGTTCCACCATTATGCAGCAAGGACAGAGAAGGTTTTTACCTGAGCAGATCAGAATGTAGGGTGTGAACATCGCCTGAAGGTAGAAAGGGGAAGCACCATGGATATGTAGCCTATGTAAACTCCAAATGGATGTCAGCAGAGTACGCAGAGAGGTGACATATGAGAACTTAGGAAGGCTGGACATCAAGAGGGACGCACCCATTAAGGTAACCAAAAGGTCTTGGATCGAACACTGACCGTGGGCGGTGCTGGGCAAATCGGCCCTGGTTAGTCATTATGCTAAGATCAGGATTCTGAAACGACTGTACCGCAAGCCATTCAGAGACCCCCACCTGTTGTAAATCTAACCGAACATTACCACAGAGTTTCCGAAACCACTGAAATAATCATGTTGCATATCAGAGGGCAACGAGACTCGCGGAGACCTCATGCATATCAAAAAAGCAATTAAGAATTTAGGAAGAACTAAAAGAAAGAAACAGATGGCAGCTTTAAAAGGCAACTACGGCAACACCACAACATCATCACAACACATCAGTTCTCCGTAAATCTTTGATGCTCCCATTTGAACAAGCTGTGGCCTAATTCATTTAAACAGCTTTTACACACCTGTGGTCCTTGACTGTGTGTGCTACTGTTAAGTCACACCTTACACACAGACTCGACTGGTTGTACTGCGTGTGGGTACGAGCGTTGGAATATAAATGTCAGGTTGCGGACACACCAGTGAAAGCCACGTAGCCCGCTCCTATTGATTGAAATGGAAATGTAGCATCAACAGGCAATTTTAGCAGTGGGGCTCTTTTGTGGATCTCTTGATACCAAGCCAAAAGTTAGGTAGACCAAGATATTTCAGCAAAAAATGCTAGAAGAATTGTTCGGGATACAAAGTAAAACCCACAGGTAACCTCAGGAGAAACACAGGCTGCTCTGGGAAAAGAAATGCGGTTTGCGCCATTGTCACAGTGTCAGTGTCTGACAACACCTTGACACTCCTCACAGCTTCTGGCATGCTGTAATTTAGAGTGACAAGACTAAAATAGAGCTTTATGGTCACAGCCATAAGTGCTGTTTGGAGAGGGGTCAACAAAATACCATCCCCACTGTGAACCATGGTGGTGGCACACTAATGTTTTGGAGGGGTGTGAGCACTAGAGGCACAGGGAATCTTGTGAAAATTGTTGGCAAGATGAATGCAGCATGTTATCAGAAAATACTGGCAGACAATTTGCATTCTGCACTAAAACTGCACATGGGACGCTCTTGGACTTTCTGGCTTGATAACATTTTCCATTTGTGCTGCTATTATTTTAAAGATTTTAAAGAATATTTTATAGGTCATTCTGAGGCCACTCAGCCCTTAACATGCTCCAAAATCAACCAAAATAGTATTGTTTGTTTGTGCCGGTTTGTGCCCCTAAAACTGTTGTTTGTGCTTTGTTTGTGCCGGTTTGTGCCCCTAAAACTGCTGTTTGTGCTTTGTTTGTGCCGGTTTGTGCCCCTAAAACTGCTGTTTGTGGTTTGTTTGTGCCGGTTTGTGCCCCTAAAACTGTTGTTTGTGCTGCTTTGGTATTAAATATATTAGACATTTTATTATTGCTAATGGCATCACTCAGCCTCCCAACATGCATCAAAATCAACCAAAATAGTCTCTTTTGCTTGCGCTTCATCTAAAAACAAATTAGTCTACGATGGAGGTTCCTCAAAGTGCACAGGACAGCAGGGCTTGTTTGGAATTCCCATGAGAAGGCTAGACTTTAGTACCGTTAATGTTCTGTTGCCCGTATTGTATTTCAACAAACACGTAAAGGCGAGGGTAAAAGCTGCATTTGGAGACTGCACAGAGTAGGTACTAGTACCAGCAGACCCTATGGTCTTGTGGGAACTTGCCTGACATTGATCTGCAAAATAACAGTTTTGATCCCGGTTCAACCCTCCCCCAACACCCCACCCACCCCTCTGCAAATATTTTTGTTCCACGTGGACCGTTATGCTACAAACTGGAAGAAAAGCCAATTATAGCAGGGGACAAGCAAAATAGTACTTGGAGGATGGTGGAGATCGTTGGTGTCTCAGATCAGTTGTAGAAGATAGCTCTTTGTTGTTAAGTGTGCCGTGTTTATTTAGCATTGATTTGTTTGTTTTATATGGCAGCACCACAGAAATACTTTGCCTGATAGCATAATGCTCATAATGTGTGTTTTTATTCAGCCCATATTTTGGTTGGTTTCATGTTAAATAAAAACTTCATGAAAGGACGTCAAACAGCCCTCCCTCACCAAAAAATAAACATCCATAGTGGTTAAGGCCATGAGCAGCCATCTGGGGCAAGGCAGAGCGTTTGCAGGCAAATTTGCCCAAGAACAAGAAACGTCTGGTGGAATCCCAAGCATTGACTAGAGTGGCTGCGATCTGCTCCGGCTGCCGCGTCCGAGTCGGAACGCACCACAGAAGCACCTGGTGAAATATAGGCGTAAAAGTGCACTATCATGACGGAAATACATTACAAGCTGACAGTCTGCACTTCTAACTTCTTATTCATTGTTTAAAATCATGTGGACTGCTGTACAGAGCCCAAACTACAGCACTTGAGTCACCGCTGAAATAATTATGGACCGCGTGATGTAATTAAACGTGCATTCCCAAACTCACTCAGTAGTTCTCTTTGACGGAAAACCATTGTGTCACACAAATACACCCCTAGCATGTTCCTGTCAAAGTCACATTTCCTTTTGCATTTCTTCACCACGGGAGCATTTTAATCTTCAGAACATTAACAGATGGACGTGCGCATCATCAGCACACACTCGTGTAGCAGACGCAGGCAGGCAGAGGCGCACGCACGCACCCACACACGTGTATATTTCTAGCTTTTCTTTTCAATTATTAGGAGAGTAAATGTGTTTGTAGCCCAACACAACAGTGGAAAAATGGCTGACTAGCGCGTAATCCTAAAAGTGACGGAGAATGGAAAAAGTAAATGCACTGAATGCAGCATTTCAGAATTGCTGATCAAGTATCTTTATGTCGGAAAGCAGAAAGGTTGTTGTTGCTGCGACAACAAAGGTAAGGATGAATTGCCATCTACCTGAGGGAGACCAAATTACTACAGGAATATTAAGGTATGTCAACATAGAAAACTGGAGATTAATATTTTTTAATCTCCTGACAGCTCACTGGGAATTGGTGCAATGGCTTGAGAAACTACTCACACTAAAGTGTCATAAGAAAGTAAAAATGACAGACAGGTACAGAGCTGAATAACAGATTGTTTGAAAAATGGTAAGTCAACTTTGAGAAAAATATGAATTTTGGACAAACTGTCCCTTTAACAACCTGAAACTTTCTGTGGATACTGTTTGTTGAATTACGAAATGTTATTGTAAGTGATTCAACCGCTCCTAAACCACCCTAGAGAACAGAGAATGGATCAACAACACTAATGACTCCCCAACACTGACCTACATGATGGAGTGAAGAGAATATATCCGCAAAGACTAGGATGTTTTTCAGGATGAAAAGTTAACCCCATGGTATCTCTCAGAGGACAAACCTGCATTAATTTACTTCAGACCAGACAATGGCAGAGGAATTCAGCAGGACAAAAAACAAACAAAAGGCACAATCTACAGTGCTGTTGCTTACTGAGAACAGAGTGAATGTTCCTGAATCGCCAAGTTACATATGACTTCAAATCTATGCCAAGAAAAATATACAAATATTCCACAATCAAGGCTCTATGAGACCCGAGAAGACAACTAATCAGAGGCGAAGTTGATTAGTCAAAGTAAACACATTTTGTTTTCCCTCTTTCTCATGAATATTACATTTTCTGCGACTCTTTTAGACCTGGTAGAGTCAAATTTGAGACAGTCAAATTAAAGAACAATAGGGGTTTGTGTTTAATAGTTATACCTGGCAGAGAAGTAATGAACAGAAAGAAAATGGAAGGCTTTGTTGGCATTCTGTTTGTTGGCACTTCTAATGGTGGAGCCCTACAGGATGTTCATTTTACCTTGGAGGAAAATGGGTTGGTAAGTAATGTACCTTGCTGTTTACTTTGACCAGAGCATTGCTGCTGCTTCCAACTGTCAGTCTCTCAAGCTTTAGAATGACAATAAAACTATTGTGTGTGAGAGAGTGTGAGAGAGTGTGAGAGAGTGTGAGAGAGTGTGAGTGAGAGAGTGTGAGTGAGAGAGTGTGAGTGAGAGAGTGTGAGTGAGAGAGTGTGAGTGTGTGTGAGTGTGAGTTACACGTAGGGTTGCGAAAGTCCAGAAACATTAAAAAGATTCCCTGTATTTGTTTGATCATTTTTCCAGAAAGGATTCCCTAATTTCAAGCATAATTACTCGTAAATCCAGGAACCTTCCAAAAACGGCAGGTCCGGCAAAGCAGGACATTTGGAAAAAGTGTGTGGCGTTTTGCAGCCCCAGTTTGACGTCTCTTACCAGGCTCCTCCATGTGGGCTATGATCCAGTTGAAGGCCATCTCGGGGCCCATGTTCCCGGTGTAGTAGACTGCCTTCCGACAGGCCTCCAAGGGGAAGCCCATCTCCGCCAGCTGCATGGCCGCCGACTCGTCTATTTCTGGGGCTAAGGACGTGTGAAACGCCACCAATCAGAATCGGAGTCGACTAAGCAACCGCCCCCTTCACAATCCTCACAGGCTCTGAGGTGGTTTAGTTCTCTTTGGGCCTCATTACAGGAGCTGACGAGAGACATGCTGTACCATGTCTTGGCCAGGGTTTACCAATCAAAAACAAGCTAGAGACAAACAAAACGGCCTGCTTCACCTAACCCCCAAAGAAAAGATTTGCAGCTGGTTTACTAAGCTGGTTTACAACACAGCTGTACTTTAATTTGTACACTGTGTTTTGTGGAAGGACAAGAGAAATAGAATACTTACAATCTGAGGAGTTTGAGTTATCTGAAAAGTAAAGTGAACAGGAAATCATTTTAAAATACATAAGTGTTGCTATAGTATGAATAAAATCAGAAAATGTGGTCAAATAAACAGTACCCCTACGATTCAGGTCACAGTAAAAAACAGTAACTAGTATAAACTGTTATGGATTGGGTAAACTTGCTTGTAATGGTTTTCAATTAAAGAAACGAGGTAACATATAATAAATCAATATTAAATATATAAAAGGTTTTGATGGCAAATGATGCATTACAAGGAGAAAAACACATTTGCTTGATACTTGAAAATCAATCGGAAGTTGCCGAGCGTTGTCAGATTCAGAAATATAATTAGGCTCTGTAACGACTCAGATCCAAGGATAGTGGGCCGGTCTTTACAATGTGATTTACAGAGCTCACCCAAACACTACATAAATCATAAAGAAAATGGAACAAGGATTTACATTGTGTAGCTAGAGCAAGCCCAGCCCTGATACACATCTGCTAAAAGTGGATCATAGTTTAACAAAGTTGAGGTAGGTTCTACAAGCACCCAGAACAAATAGATGTTGGGTCTAGGCTTGTACAGCACACCATGTGTCTTGTGCTTGTTAAAATATGAAGCAGGTACACAGACAGACTGACAGACTGTGGCTAAATCCATCCCAGAAACCGCCTCCTAAAGAGGAACCGAGATTCAGATCCCAAAGGAGGCAAAAGGGTGATACTAACTGAACAGTAGAATCAGAAACAGACCTATGTTTAACAAGATAGAGGGGAAATGGACTGTTAACATCCCAGCTCCACAACATCCCTAACGACCGATGAGACAGTGTAAGACGGATTTAGCTTGTCCAGAATGCCTGCTTTCCATAAGGACCAAAGATTATTGGTTCTACAGTCTAAACCCTTTCCCCCAGGAACACCTGAAAGTGGCCCTAACCTCTGGAGTCTTCAGGAAGCACGATGGGTGGTGTGAGGTCAGGGAGCTCTTCTTCTCCTGCCTGCAGCCCTGTACCCCGGAAACGAGACAGATCCAGGAAGTCTGGAACCTCTATGGATAGATCTGTGGGTCCACAGCAAGTCAAAGTTAGATGAACCTCGAAAAGCTGTCTTGAGCTGATGTGATGGCAAAAGGTAGAGAACGGAATTAAATACGTTGGGACTTGTAAGAGAGCCAATGAACTCACAAAGCTAGACTGTTTGACAGTAGTTATCTGTTTGGTTGATGAAGACGAAAATATCTCAGATGCAAGACGAGGGCGTAAACTCCATTGAATGGCATCCCTGACTACAACCCTGTTTCCAAAAGTTGGGATGCTGTGTAAAATGTAAAGAAAAACAGAATGCAATGATGTGCAGATTATTTAAACCATGTTCAATATAAAATAGTACAAACACAACATATCAAATGTTGAAATGTTATTATTTCTTGAAAAATATTTGCCCACAATGAATCTGATGCCTGCAACACGTTGAAGAAAAACTGGGACTGGGGCAACAAAAGACTGAAAAAGTTCTGTAAAGCTGAAAAACTAAATCTGGTGCAACATTTCGCGACTAATCAGGTTAACTGGAAACAGGCGAGCAACATGATTTAGTATTAAAAGTGCATCCCAGAGAGGATGAGTATTTCAGAAGTAAAAATGGGGAGGGGTTCAGCACTTGTAAAAGACTGTGCAGGCAAATAGTGCAATAATTTAAGAATAAAAATGTTCAACATAAAATTGGAAAGAGTTTGGGGATCTCATCATCTGCGGTGCATGAAATCATTAAACGATTCAGAGAATCCCGAGTAATCAGTACCTCAGGCGGCAGTGCATAAAAAACTGACACAATTCTGTAGTGAAAATGACTGAATGGGCTCAGGAGCACATCCAAAAACCATTGTCTGTGAACACAGTACATCATATATAAACAAGATCTAAAATTGCAGCTACCTTCTATGGGCCGGAGCTCATTTAAGGACTGAGGCAAAATGGAAAACTGTCCTGTGGTCTGACATATTAAATCATTGGGAATCATGGACACCGCGTCCTCCGGACTAAAGAGGAGAGGGACCGACCATCTGGCTTGTCATCAGCACACAGTTCAAAAGCCAGCATCTGTGATGGTATGGGGGTGCATTAGTGCACAGGGCACAGGTGACTTGCACATCTGTGAAGGCACCATTAATACTGAACAATATATACAGGTTTTGGAGCAATATATGCTGCCACCCAGACAATGTCTTTTTCAAGGAAGGCCTTATTTTTTTCAGCAGGACAATGCCAAACCACATTCTGCATGTATTACAACAACATGGCTCTGTAGTAAGAGTCCAGGAGGTAAATTGGCCTGCCTACAATCCAGACCTGTCTCCCACTGAAAACAGTTGGCGCATTATGAAACTAAAAGTATTGAAAAATGTCAAATGCCCCAAACTGTTGAGCAGCCGAAATCCTATATCAAGCATGAATGGGTATACATTTAATTTTCAAATCTACAGCAATTGGTCTCCTCAGTTCCCAAACGCTAACAGAGCATAGTTAAAGAAAAGATGACGCAACACAATGGTAAACATGCCCCGTCCCAATTTTCTTGAAACATGTTGCTTGCATCATATTCAAAAACCAATAACATTTCTCAGTTTCAACATTTGATGTCATTGTGCTATTTTCAATTAAATACAGGGATAAAGGATTTGCACATCACTGCATTCTGTCTCATTTGCATTTCATATGGTATCCCAACTTTTTGGGAAACAGAGTTGTAGTTATATTCCTCAATCCACTGGGAAAAAGTGCAAATTCAGTGCCATGGAAATGGTTCAGGTAGAAGCTAGAAGATTATAATTTGGGCAGTGGCAATGTTCATGGCCTGGTCTGATTTCCTTCATAGAATCAGTCTTTTAATTTGGATACAGCCAAAAGCAAATGTTTGCCGAGTTCACAGTGGACTGACATTAATTACAGTGTGACAGTGCCCTCTCCTGTGGGTCCAAAGAATTGACTTCATACTATACTCATTTGACAACAATAACTATTCCAGAGGGGCAATCCAGAAAGCAGGTTTAATAGATTCTGCCCAAAAATTCCAAATCCAGAACTATGAAAAGCCTTCATTCATCTTGCAGGTTTTCCTAATGTCACTTGCAATATAGAGGTCATAAATTGGACATATCCCATTTAGAGACCATCTGAATCAACTATGTAAATTGAAAATCTTCTAACAGCAGAAACATACTTCTGCGGGGTCACAACATGCTTTTAGACTGGCTGTCAAATTCTGATCTTTTCGTCACTTGTTCTATTGACCAGCTGGCTCAGTTCTGAAAAAGTTCCAATGTGAAAAGACATTATGCAAATGTTATGAAATATCAGAATTGACCTGCCTGTGTGAATGCAACCAATAAAACATAATCATTTTTTGTCCATTCAGAAACCCACTCAGAAGCGCTCTACATGAAAGCATGTACTCATGTTCACGGGCCTCTGATGGCTTACTGGAATGGTACCACTTGACATGTGTTTCTACCACACTTCCTCTTTGGCAGGGCTGCTGAATGGCTTTGCTACAAATATTACGCACTGTCCCCATCGCTATCATTTTTATGTCATCAAAATCAGGACATATTTTTATGTTGCGTGCGCACATCGGTTGTAGGATTAATCTGCTCTTCGCCTAATTAAACAAGAAGTAGGCTTTCTTGAACCAAGGAATCCCTTCCATCTGGTTAATAGAAGCCAGAATGCTGAATTTGTTACGCTGGAAACATCTTCCTAGGATAATGCTTGGAAGAACCCTTCAGTTCCATTTGGTTATTTCACAATGTTCAACAGACATCACTATGGTAACAATGCTGGGAAATGAATTATCGTTCTGAAAATTCAGTTTTGTCACTTACCTAATTTCTTTGGAACCCAGTCCACCCCAAAGGTGAACTTCTTAATCTGCATCACCAGATACTCTGGGAAGGAAGCAAAACGGGAAGTCCTGGAACAAGAGGGCAACACTTTAAAATCTCCTTTATATTTGTCTGTGGTAATTGTTTTATGCATTATAAATTGTAAAAGTGTTAGTTTCCACTATGGGTAATTCAAAATTTCAGATAATGTTTTTCACCTCAGAGGTATTAACTCGCAATTAAAAAAAGTCAGTAGAGAAAGATAGATTCCTCACACAATGCTGAAACTGCAGCAGAAATCAACAGTGTGAGGTATGAATCTTTCCTCCAGTGGTCAGACCATGACCTCCCTTACTTGACTCCTGCTGACTTGGCCTGCAAAGCTGAACTCCAGAAGTCTGGGACATTCTCTGGCTCTGTGAAGGCCTGCAGGCACGCTGTGAATGGGATCCGGGCCCTCACAGGCTCCGGGGGGGCCCTCATGTTCGCCTCTGCTTCTTGCCGCTTGGCCTCATACGCTATCAGCTCCTCTGTCACACACACATAACTATTTAATAACTATAATAAGCCGTTCAACAACATTGGAGCGTATACTCCGGTGTTTCTCAATTGTTGTTATTTCTTGCCTCATCTTGTTCTCAAAACCAAGTGGGTGAGAAAGGTCAAAGATCCCCTCCTCTTGACCTTTCTCATCCAAAGGGTTCTCAGGAGGCAAGGAGACAGAAGATCGGAGTCAGGGAAACATAACTGAGGACAGGCCTCTGTGTTTTCTACTGTGTCACTTAAAAATCCACTATGCTGCTTTGAACGACAATTTAGAAGAAAAAATGTATAGGAAGTTTAGTCAAACGCCATTCCCAGGTGTTTCAAGTAACTAGCTGGCTATGCTAATGTAGCATCACTAAAATAATTTTCAGCAGAATAGGAAATCTATTTTCAGCTACCCTTTCTGTTGTAGTTGTAAGGTAGAAAGATTGAAGCAAGTTTTCCCATATTCTATGGTAGCGGTATAGATTTGTTCCAGAAGATGACTAGCCTATAGATCACTATGAAATTAGACTGCAGCTGGGCAGCTGTCATGTCTTCTCTCCGATAGATCGCCGTTCTTTGTAAACACAGGTTCTTCTTTCCCTATCGACAACCCGGGGTAATTCCTTCATATCTTTTTAAAAAGGGAGTAATTTGGGGGCGGCGAGATGTCCTGGGGGGGGGTCTTACCTCTGTTGGAGGCGGCCTCCATGGGGGCAGGCAGCTGCATGACATAGTCCACCTTGTGGGTGTAGCGCACCCGCTTTGTCTGGCAACACTGCACCCGCTCCTCCACCAGGTGGCGGAACACATCGCTGGGGTTCTCAGAGCCGGCACTGTTTCTCTGGATAGAATGACACACGAGGGGGGGGTTAAAAGAACATCCTGGATACAATAAGTACATATATCCTCTCTGTCTGTGGTACTGAAAACAGAAAATCTAAAATCTGACAACTGGTAAACCCAAAACGGGCTACCGAAGAACATTTTGATTCAGTGATTGATTGAATATATGCTCGAACAGAAGTAATGCCTATCGATTCAGACATCTTCCAAATTAACACAAGAGGGCCAACTGCCAAAGCCTCTTCTCTTCCCATGTGGATAATTACACACTGTTAAAGTGAGACCACAGAAGGATAGACAGGAAACTCCAACAGAAACATGTATGCAGTTGTTTATTTGCAACATTTATCCTGGTGGGAGTGGGGTCATCTGGGATGGTACCTGTTTGTTTTGTTTATTTAAGGTCTCATTAGGCAATGACTCCTGAATTAAACCCATATAGCTTGTATGGAGTTCCATGGGAGCAGTGTTTCTATTCCAAGAGCCTACAGAAATATTCAGGTTGTGTTAATTTTATTTTCAACAGCAACAAAGTATTCCAGCCAGCTGGCTGGTGGGTAGATCTCTGCCTAAACTTGCTGATGGAAGGTTACTGGAAGAGCCGGAATATTTCTGTCCAAGCAACTCAGTTCCTTACACAGACTAAGGACAGCTGAATATGCAGAGAAATGATACACTCGGTTAGCCTCTTTCCCTGGAGGACACTTATGTCTTGATGTTATTTGTTATAGTATGTCTAGTCTGCTAGGTTTTTTTTGTTGTGTGAAGGGACAAGAGTAAAGAAATGGACCCGTTTTGGGTCTGAGCAGGTTTCCTTGTGGACACCAGGTAGAATAGGAAGCAATATCTGGCCTGTGTAACAGATAGGGGAGGTCTAAATTTAACCAGGTTGAGAAATTCACTTCAGAGCACAAGTGTCTGCCAAGTGGACAGCGTGCTGTGTTTCATCCAAAACAGTCCCGCCTCTGTTTTTCCCAAAGGCCCTCCCAGCTGACCACGTGTGGCAAAGGGTCAAAGGAACAATGACAGGCCAAGTTTTCACAGTAGCCATTTCACAAAAGCAGGGATGTAAGCTTTGCCAATGGCATCATTGAAGGACAAAAGACAAATGAACTGTGTGTAACACGAAGCTGAAAGGCCAGTGTCGATTGACAGGCTCACTACTTGTACATCTGCACAAATGGCATGTGGATTTCATCATTACCATTTGGTCATTATCATGGTATGACACAGCATAACATGTTCCGTCTTATAGATACCGTTTAAAGCCACTGATACACACCTCCACCTGGTTAATGAGGTGCAGGAAAAACTCGTGTGCATCTTGCTGTCTGCTGGAGGAGAACTCTGGGTGTCCCCTACTGATCAGGGCTTTGAACATCTTGGGGGAGATTCCCTTCGGCTGGTGCTGCAATGAGAGCAGGTTGTGACACACTGAGGATGACCAGTAAACAAACAGCACACGAAACTCAACACATGTTACTTGTACCACGCCCACAATAAAACAGGTAGTTCTCTAACAACCAATCAGATACACGGCCGAATTCCAAGTTAAGAGGTGATTTGAGCTACTCAGGTCAGGATTGGTCCAGCCTCTGAAGAGGGATGTGCCGTCTCTGTTTTCAGTTCAATAACGAACAGAAAATCTACCAAAAACGAGCACAATTTGAACAACAGTTTAATACAATCCGTGATACACAGGCCACAACGTTAGGGGAAATGCTAAAACGACATAGAACTTTCTAGATGAAAGAGTAGTATAAGAATAGACAACATTTTGGATCTTATTCAAATGTATTTCTGCACATCCCTTCATTTTCCAAACTACAAGGCAAAGACGTAGAAGCAACAATGAATATTGCCAGAGTTCCATTCCCTGTCCTCCCTCTGCATCCTCTTAGGCAACAGTGCCCCAGCTGTCTGTGCCTAAAACAGGCTAAATCTGCCTCATTGCCACAAGATGTCTCTAACCTTCTCCCCAGTCCAAACATGAGTGGCCTCAGAGAACACAAATCTTGCTCTGTAAATAAAGGCATCCCTTTTCTCCTGTAGCTCAAAACTGCCAGTGGTCTCAAAGAAATCTCAGAGCTCATTACATTTTTACAATTGAGAAATGTGTGCGGAGTAATGACAGAACGAAACAAAATGTCCAGGGGAAAATTGTTCTTCTAAGCACTCATTCAATCTCCTCAGGACTGACTACGTAAACATCATGATGCACCAGAGTACGTGACATTACTAGCAACATCTGTTCCTGTGTTTTGGACCAATCACAACATAGCATTTGTTAAAAAAACATTAACATTTTCAAAGGGGGAGGGACGTTTGGCCCCACAGACTTTGAGGCTTCTCAGTTCTAGTTCAGATCCACATTAGACCTAGAACTTAATAGTCCATCTGACAACGATTAATGCAAATACTTTTTTTTGCTAGTTTTTCTAATGAGGGCAATTGGAAACCCATAATATTACATACTGGCCTGAATGCAGACTCCTCAATATCTAACACATGAACTCTTTGGAGATGAGAAGCAAGAAACTGAGTAATGATTCATGGAGAATAGAAGAGTATTTGGCAACAGCAAAACATATTTTTTCCAATTCTTAAAATGCTCCCATTATTATTAAGCTGGACATACCCAGTCTAATACCTTGTGTTCTTCTTTCATCACCTGTTCAATGAGCTCTGATTTTATTGGCGGTTTGGAGTATAGGCCTGACAGAAGCCCGTGGCCAAGTTTAGCCCTGGTGGAGAGATAAGGAACAACAACAACAGATTGGTGATACAGACAAATCAACACTGCCTGTCCTATTACACAACCTCATGTTGAAATAGCCACATAGAGCAAAATAACTTGGTTGACTATAACTTACAAATAAATCAAAAGGATCAGAGTAATGGAATGAAATGTATGGCTAATTACAAACGTGTCCTTTAAAACTAGCTACTTTAACAGCAGCTGGTGAAGAAACAGTCGTTGAGCAACAACAGCTGTAAACAGCTAGGTGGAGTGGCCTCAGATCGACACGGTGAAGGTCGTAAACATCGCTTTGCAATCTGTCTGTCTGGGTCACAGTGTCTGTGTATTATTGACCAACATGTATCACCCTCTTTAAGGCCTTCTTATTTTTCATCAAGCCAGATGAATGGTTTAGGACATCCTCAGACAGCAGATATAGCCTCAGCAATAACATGCAGAGTTAGGTGGGTAAGGTAGTTCAGATATCAATTACAATATATGAAAAATAAAGTAAGGAGTTCTAGTTGAGTGCTGTCATGAGGGAGCAGAAAGGTCCCATACGTATAATTTACACACCACTCATAATGTCGTCAAACGCTACGTGGCAACGGAACGACTCACATCTGCGTGTTGAAGTCTGTGGTGGGGTCAAGCGGTGAGTAGTCAAATATCCTCTGTAGATTTCCCACATACCTGGAGATTCAAAATGAGGTGTCATATGGTGCATTTAGTCAACGCGCCCACTGTAAACACAACTCAAACAAATAGTGAAAATCTGAGACCGGACCGTTCATTCATCAACGCAGCAAATCACCCATCACTACAACCACCTCTACAGGGAGAGTTGGTCCTCTGTCACAGATGTCTAGGTCAATGCCCCCCAACCCCAGAGGCCCCCTCTGACGGCGGCTGCACTCACGCCCTCTGGAACTCTGGGATGCTGAAGAGGACCTGCATTGTGGTGCCCAGGTAGCAGCTGTTGCCCAGGTTCTTGATGCCTGTGAAACCCGATCCGTAAACCGCTTTCAGCTTCATGCCGGACTCCTGGATCACCTCCCACTCGCTGACCCGCGGCCGTGCGTCATTGGAGTTGTCTGTGTTGTGGTGGCCATTTTCTGTCCCGTTCTGTTCACATCAATTCAATAAAGAGAGGGGATTTTCAAAAAAGGGTCAACAGGACATACCGCGGACGAGCCTAAAACAGTGTTCTATGTCAAAGGGTAACAGGTCACTGAAAACCACGCGTGTTAGCAAGCGGGAACAACGCAGCTTAATGAAAGCTGGTGAATTTCTGTACCCGTTGCATCTGTAGCATGTCAATCCCAAAGTGTTGCAGGTGTTCAGATATTTGTGGGTCCAGAACAGCTTCCTCTTCATCAAACGAATAAATATCTGAGAGGCGGGAAAACAAGATCAGTACACTGACTAGCCAGCTATTTGATGTTGCTACCTTCATTTTTTAATCAGCATGTAATCCTACAACAATACAGGAACTGAAACAATTGATGATGTTGAGAGGTTAGCAGCTTTTTGTACGCCAGGGATCTGCCATGGATCTAAATTAGTATTATTATTATTTTTTTCTAATTACAGTTTTTTTTACCTGGAGAGACAATAGCACTAGAGGTGTTAATCCGCCACAAGGCAATGTCTGTAGAATGGCTTAAAAAGATGCTTTAGAATTGCCACATTTTTTATTAGCTTCAACATAATTGTAATTGAACATTATAAGTACAGTACAATGAAATGCAGGTAGCATCTAACCAGAAGTGCAAATAGAAGAGGGCAGGAAATTCAGTATTCAAGTATTAACTACATGTATGTACAAGTGGGAATGAATAGTTGTGCGATGAGGCAAATGCAAGTACAAATGGCAATTCTTACTGTGCGATCGCACCACAGCAAAGTGTCGGATTGCAGAAAACGAACTATAAAAAAAGACATTCTAACAAGAGAACCCAACACCGCCTGTGTGGGTATGGATGCTGGACCTCTGACCTCCAAGCTGATGTTAATACATGATGAATTTTGTGGCCCTGATCAAAGTTGCCCATGCCTGAATAAACTTCACGATCAGTTAAGTTAACCAACAGTTGGACCTTACACACGCCTAAAACATTTTCAATTCATTAAATGAACTTAGTGCTTGTGATGTGCTATAACACGTTTTTCCCCCAACGTGTAACCGACCTGCTCCATCCGGGGTGATGTTATCCAGCTTGACTGCCAAGGGGAACTTGGTTTCTTTATAGTGTTCCAGAGCATGACCGTTTCCTCCAGCGCCGTCAAAGAACCACTTGCCACAGAGCACCGATCCATCGGTCAAGTTCACCCACAGGTTCTCTCTCATTTCACACTTCTGACACTTCCAGCCGCTGGGAGCAAAGGAGGAACCACAGTGGGGAAAATCAATTATGATGATCAACATTGGCTAAATAGGTTAACGGATATTCATATTTTTATTGTTTTCCATCCAACAATATATGTTTAATATGTTAAAAAAAGGGAAGGACATTCTCCTTATTGGACATTAGTTAGTGAAAAGAAACAGTGCTTCATAATGCTAAATAATATGGTTACCTTCCCTGCTGGGCAAAAGACACAGTAATGCTACAGAGTTGCTTGACTCCAGATGCTAAATAAAACCGCATTCAGATTTGCGGAGAAATGGGTCAGCCAAGTCAAGTGCTGTGGTGTCCCATAATGGTTCCCAAACCTCAATAGTGACGCTGTTGACGCAGCTGAACACAAGTGTCCCGTTTGCAACAGTCATCTATATTTAGCTCGGTAACCTTTAGTCTCATCTACAGGGTCTCCCAGACGCATTCAGAACAATCTAGTTTAGACACCCTTTGTTGTTCAGCATCCACAGCACAGGACATTTCCAGAGCAGTTGATGAAATGTCTACCTGTAGTGCTAAGTTCAACAACAGAAGGTTTCTTGTAACAAGAATCCAGGCAAGCCTAGTTCAGCCGGCCAGCAAAAGAAAGTTTTGCCCTCTCAAGATACAAATCCGGGTCGCCCACATGGAAGGCTGTGTCGTTAACCACTACACCACAGAGCTGTACATTTGATGGGCTACCATGAACAAATCCTTTTTTGCCACTGGCTGTTTAACAGCTAATTGTCCATTCGTGAACGATACTGACACAGTTAAACGGACTAACGTTTCTTACAAAGTTTAACTCCACCACAAATAGCGTCTATGAACTGTATGGTTTGCTACTGGCTGTTTTAACAGCAAATTAGCCAGTAATGTTCTGGTGTCTCTGCATACCTGGGTGGGATCCTCACTCCGTTGTCCAGCTGTCGGAGGCCCCTGGCGTGTTTGGACACCTGGATCTCCTCCTCCCAGGAGTCAAGCTCCTGTTTTTTGTAGGCCGAAGCTGCATTCAGCACGGCATCACAGGCTATTGTCACCTGCGGGTCATAGGTCACACGGTAACCATTACATACACTGCAGAGGGCCACTGGCAGAATTAGGCCACAGCCACTATCCACGGGGCATCTAAGATCATTTGTGCTGCTCTGGGATCAGTTACTGTTCTTAGGTAATAAAATATAATAGGAAAAGCTGTGCTACTCTGATACGCTTTGTGGGTTCAAGCCCAAGACCAGTGAGAGGTACTATGACCAGCCAGAAGACAGATCATCAGATTCTACTTGATCAGCGATCTTGTCATGTTCCTGAAACTGTCATAATTATATGATTGGTACCTGACTGTATTACATCTATTATTTAATATCTCCCTGTCACAAAGGATAACGTAATAAGAATTATGAAACCTTTGATCATGTTAATGCATAACTTTTTTAGTTTATACAAGTACATTTTTTAAATCAATTTTAAAATGATATTGTAATAACTGGTTCTAGATGTGGTGAACATCCTTCAGGTACCTTTTCTTTCCTGCATGTAATAATTTCAAGATGAATGTAGTATAACAGGAATACAAAAGGTTATAGAGAATAAGCGCGGATACATCCATTAAGACTACAGAGATAAAACAGACCTGTTTATTCTAGACACATTTAGTTATGAGATTAACACAACTATTGCTACTAGGTACCAGTAAAATCAACACCCCTACAAAACGCCTTTTGCTAGCGCAAGCCCCAGTGATTAACAACACAGCAGATCATACACCCAGAAGAAGCATGGGATACTGATGGCAAGGGTAGAACAACAAGCACTGCATTGGAAAACCCAAATGCATGTGAACCAGTTTCGCCCAGCATGCATAATGCGCAGAGAAGGCATGGAGACACTCACCAGCGCTGGCAACTCCTCAATATTCGGTAGAGGAATCTCGTAATGGTCTGGGAATATGACAAGTTTGGCTTCGTCTTCACACTCATATTCATCTCCGTTAAAATCGCGGTTTAGTTCTAAATCTTCAAAAGAAGAAGCAGAAATTCAGTCACCAGGAGACAGTGACTGATGACGAGTAAACCACTGGCTTGCTCCATTCCTGTCACTTCTGGAAATGCACGCACTTAGAAAATGTTAGATGTGTATTTTCTGAGATTGTGATTTGTTAGAAGACAATGACAGGTATCCAATAATTGTGTGCACGCCTTTTCCATGGAGAGTGACAATATCTTTCTTGGACATTTCTAATTGCTGAAATCATCGGTTCATGTTGGTTGTTTTTGGTAAACCTAGGTTTTGGCAATGTTTTTGATTGAATCTTAAAAATGTCATTTCCAAATGGTAAAACCAGAATGTACATAAATAACCTAAAAATGCAGAGAAGCTATAACTGAACCCCATAGTGATGGTTTAATTTAAAATCCAATGTCCTGGAGTACAGATTGAGCCAAAAGAAGAAACATCACCAAAAGTAAAGAGAAAAACATATCAACATATAGCTCTGTACATCCAGTAAAGTCAGTTGTACCTGGCCTAGGGGTTAGGGATACAAGATGCAGCTACAGAACAGAGGTTATACTTTTTAATATAATTTTCCCTTGTCAACAAGGCTTCAAAGATCAAATATTTTTTTTAGGTCAAATGACTCTTACAGTTTAATTAGATGTTGAAAATCTTAGGCAAGTGAATGAGTTGGTAAAAGCATGTGTGTGAGAGTCCAATAAAATAATATTTCACAGAATTATTCATAGAAAACCCGTCAGGGCATAAGTGAGACAAATCAGAACATGTTTGTTCTGTTGTCAGGACATCTGGGATAGCGCTCTTAGAACCCTGGATGTAGAACGTACTGTGTCCCTTTATTGTTCCTGGAATGCCGTCAAACTTAATGCCATCAGAATAATTGATGACGAATCACTGAGTCCTGTAGTGAGAATTAAAATAAACTGCCGCCCTTTCCTCGGACTCCAGTCCTCTCTCCCTCAACGCTTTTAATTTAGACAACCCTCTTTACAGGTCACGGCTGGGTGGGCAGCTGGCTGATCGAGTAGATCATCAGACTGGTAGGGAAACGCCAACACAACATTACGTTTCCACGGGACGTCAAACACAAGAAATTATTTGAGAGAAAAGGGGAGAAAGGCGTTTACATCAGTCTGGAGGGACCGCTGTGTTCAGGCCTGCAGAGTGACCGATGACTACCGAGTGTGACAACAGCAAACCCTTTCTTCTGCGTAAGAAATCCGCACGGAGAGAGGGTGCTAAAACGCTGGTTACCTAGCATAAGCGGTAAATGGTAGGTAGGAGAATGGGTCAGGGGTCATGTGAAGTTGCCAGGAGAGATAACTTGTAAGCGTTCTCTTTATTGTTTTTTAACGACAGCCAGCTATGGCGAACGTTGCCACGTGGGCTTGCCTGGCACTGGTCACTGTGACCAATGGCAGAAGTGTCAGCTGGGGAGCGGGGGGGAGGGGTTGACAGGGCACAGCAGCTGAGGAGGGCCGAGCGTGAGGCAGGGGCGGTCCACTGTAAACCATCCCCCGACAGGAGAGGACGAGGCCAGGCAGAGCATGTGGCACTTTGAATTTAGAACGGTTACTAACTGCAAATACAAATAAATGAGCTAAATTTAGAGTTGAGCAAAAGGAAAAGGCCAGGTCTTTAGGGTTGGGATATGAGAATATGTCGCTTTAGGCAAAGATTGTCCGGTTCAGGACCTCTTCCAAACAACCAATTAAAACACAATAACAGTGGCATTATCAAACATGATAAAAATTTCCCAGAATAATCGCTAACTCGCAGGGCATTGAAATTACTTCAATACTTGTACCATATCAAAGTTTCTCACAGAAAACGTGATTTTTAAGCTAATGATAATATGTTAGCCAAATGTTCTAAACACTTTAACATTCTAAGATTTGTTCCATTTCAAGACGGTTTTCTGTACCCTGACACTTGACACCCACTACAGTGTAATTATAAAGGTGGCCATTTTTAAAAGGGGGAAAATATGTACTTTAAATACGCCATAAAGAGATCGAACTAAGAAGGCTAGACAACAGTTCAGTGTCGTGGTTACCTAGGAACACTTTTCCATTTCTTCTTCGGGGGATGGCCCCTCCTGCAGCACCTGGGGATTTCTGTGGAAAACAACACAATCAACAAGTAGAACATGTTACTAGCGGCACAAAATAAGTCAATCCATCAAAGCCAGCTGGACAGATTAATGGATGAAAGTGATAGCAGAATGAAACAGAAACAACATCAATAACTGAATAAATATATAACCAGGTCCTTAATAAAACCAGAGTAGTCGGTCTACTGCCAATATGTTAAATCAATAACTTGGCTATCAGCCCCTTCCCCGAGAAATGACTGAAACCCTTGAGCACCAATCGTGTTTAGGTGGACGACCTATCAATTATTCAACTGGGTAAGGAGGCGTCGACATCAAACAGACAGGAAGAACGCTGACACACTGGAACCAACTGGATCATGGGAAACCAGCAGACAGAAGTAGCAGGAATGCAGCCAGCTGTTTTTGGACAGATCCAGAGATGGAAATAGAAGCACTTATGGTAGGCGGGGCTTATCTAGGGTCAATTTGAAGCAAGAGGAAACGATGGTAGCTATGTTTTTTTCTGTTGACAAATCAAAGGGCCATTTATGTACTCGATTTTAAACATCTAGATTGTTCTGTGGCAGTGAGAGTGTGGGAATATTTACATGGCTTCAATGAGTGCAGTGCAGGTTTGACATGTCACACTTCCAGTGTCCAACCCTAACATATTATGGCCTATGTCTGGGACCCAGATAACAGCCAGATACCCTGAACAATTGAAACATCCTCCTACGAAAGGCTGTCAGGGTATCAGAGAGCAACCGTCTTACTGAAAATCAATGGGGGGGGGTCAAGTTAGGGAGACTGACCAGATGGACCTGAACCAGGAAAAGGGGGATTCGTACCTCCCTAATGTGTAATATGTTGTTTAATAATCTAGAATTACAATCAAAACTCAGTCAGCCATGAAATTAAAGGTTTGAGAGTGAGTGGTTTTGATGACACAGAGCTAATAACTCCACACACATGAAACGGTACAACATTCTAGGCGGGACACTTTGGCTCCACGGTGATGCCTTTACAACCAGTTGCCGAAAATCCCAGAATGCATCTTTAACTTGGATGTCTGATTTCAAAAGTATTATGTCTTCATTTTTCTACCCTCCCAAATGTTTTAATGACCCAATTAGCATTTACCGCCTTGCTGAATCACAACAGCTCCCAATCAGATTCGGCAGGTGGAAGAACGAGATTTCCAATGCACATCAGGCCAAGCCATTCAGTGCCTCATCAAACAGCTCTGGTCCAGAATGGCAGGGCTGTATAACAAGCCCCTGTAGTGAATACCACACAATTACAGGGCCCATAATGCAACGCCACTGCAGGGCCCATAATGCAACGCCACTGCAGGGCCCATAATGCAACGTTTCAACACGGACATTAAAGTCTGTGTTGAAACGGACTTTAAGAGGTTAAAATCTGTGTTGTTTTTTTCTGTACTATTCTAATCATGCAATAATTCTATTAGCCTGATATCTTTGCAGTCCAGTCCTAGTACAAACCACTGCTGCCTCGTACCTTGCTCATTTTAGAGAGTAGAAATCAGAAATAACTTCTGTCTAAAAGCCCAACTAGGCAGACAAACAAGAGAGAGTGCTGTTAAATTTTTATTTTAGTCATTTGGCAGACAAGCTTATCCAGAGAGACATACACTTAGAGGATACATTATACGGCAGTGAGGTAAAACAACTACCCAACTTAGCAATAGTGAGTACAACAAAATTAAACAAGTAACTATCAGCAAAGTCAGTTCTGGACAAAAGATAACTTATTGAAAAATGTCAGGTTGCGTAAAGACACATTAATATCAGTGTTAAAAGAACGACGGGCAGGGGAAAAGAAAAATGATGTCCTCTTAAAATTCCAAAAGATCTGCAAAAGTCCTGTTTCTGTCAACCCCCAATGGACATAACCATTTAGGGCTCCCACAATTTTAAAGTAGTCAATTGGGTCGGACTTCCAGCGTTTAAGTCACATGACTCCAACCATGTAATCCAATAGGGTAATCAGGAAGGATCGACCACTCAATGAAGGATGTTCATTTCTTCAAATGTGAATGGCATTGCCAGTGCTCTCACAGCTGTCATAACGAGAGACGGACACAGAAATGAGATGTCCAAGTCCAGCCGGTCAATGATGGTCTTACATACAAAGACACTGGCAAGTATACATTTCACTGGACTGTTAACTCTTCTGGGCCCAGTGCATGGGCTAGATGAACGTTCATTTGAACATCGGTCACTGACTGAACTGAAGACTGCGGAAAGACCTGGGTTTTACCAGGGAACTCACAAAACAATAATAAAGCGGCGAATTGACAATGAGTGTTCAGAGTCTCGTGATTCTGTCTTTTAACTTGATACTCACCAGAAACACATTTAAATAACTACATTAATATTAACAACGAAAATGTTCTCAAGCATTGCAGAACGGAATATGTTAACTAGGGCCGAGGTGATTTTTTTTTCTACATGTTTGTCCTGGCATATTTTTAGCTGAACTTTGAGTCGTCCTTAATTAATGCGTCCCTGATATGTGTGATGTGATTTTTAACCTGCTGAGGGTAAGCAAGTAAGTTAGTAGAACACCCCACAAAGTTACAGTAAACAGTCCTCTATCTTTTTAATATAGAAACATGTCATGTTCAAACTGGTTGATTTTTTGGTGTCAATGGAGATCAATATCGGTGAAATGTCCCTTTAAGATCCACTAAAGTGTATCCAATAGTTTCCTTCAAAGTTTTGTACCAAAAACATAACACAAAAACATGCTACTGGAAATTAAAATGTAACCAATTACAATGCAAAACTGATACAATGTTATAAAATGAACAAACAATTAAAAAAATATTTAAACATGCGAAGAAAACAATATTAATAATGTCATTCTAACAAAAGTAAATTTCCACCTGTTTATTGTACAGACATTAGGTGTCATCCAGTGCAGGAGCAAAAGTTACGGCCTCACCTCCTTGACGTGACGTTTGAGGTGCATATACACACTCTGTCCGGTTTTGCGATAATGTCTTTCCACGTGTTCTCTGCCGAAGCCCAGGAATGTGTTCATACACACATACAAGCCTCCCTCAGACTCCTGCGGATGAGAATAACGCTTGAACAAAATGTGGAAAAATAAACACACCTACGGAACAATTGCTTTTAAATGCTTAAACACTTTTTTAAATATATATTTAATAGTGTGGTATATAGTTTAAGCACCAGAGCTAAGGACTGGTCCACAATGCTGAGTGTCTGGATACAGTGCTTAGCTGTGGTATATAGGAAATATACCAGAGAGCCCGAAGGTGCCTGCAATTATAAACTGGTTACCAACATTTTATAACAGACTTTAGGGCTCAAACCGACAAGTCTATAATATGGACATTGCAATCTGCCAGTTTTCTGACATTTCCCTTCCTTGGGGTATCAATATATTTTATCCTTGAAGTGTACAGACATTAGGGGTTCATAAAAGACTGTCTAGCCAGTCACAGTATCCAGGATATTGGGATTTGTCAGCCAGGTAACCGCAATACTTTTCAGGTTAGGAACAGTGGAACTTCAGTTGGAGTACAATTTGTATAAATGCGATTTGCCTTCCATCTGCAAACCTGCAACAGCCACTAAATAATCAAATTCTCACGTGCTCAAGGATCTGGCGGGACCTTTTCAACTGACACTCAAACAAGCTGGATGCACAGGCCTACAGCCTCAGTCTTACACAAAATGCATGTAATGTAGCATGTTATGTTTTAGCAACAATATATAATAGTATGTATTTGTAATGGTACCTATATCTGCTATCTGGAGTACAGGCCCCCAAAACTCTAATGTCACTCAGTGTGACACACGAGCTTCAGTGCGCGGATATAAATAACCACCCTGCAGTCTTCAGCCTGACATGATAAACTCCAGGCAGCTGAGTCACATTTAAAATGGTTCCGGTTAAGAAATAATTGATAATAAAATTATATTTTTTATGTGGGAATAACAACATCCAAACACATGGCAGACCCAAAACGAACATGACGTTCGTAATAATGCGCATGCGTTAGCCTCAAGGTAGTAGGTTAACACGTTGAAAGTGACTCGAATATTGAAATTAAAAGCTTGACAATAATTTTAAAAACAACTCGTAATTCAGCTAATACAAAGGCTTTTGATTTGTCCGATATAAATATTTAGTGATTGTTTGTGGCTGACAAATCGTGCTGTTAATATTACACATTACACATGAAACAACACAGCTTCAGTGTATAAGAAATGTTCAGTGTAGCTTACAATGTCCCTTATTATTTTCCAGAAATAAGGGACACAAAATCATCGTAAATACAATAACATAGCCCCCACGTGTAATATATCAAGCAACACTAACAAAAAACACTCGGCAGGCTCACTATGACATGCTAGAGCCTTTAGTGCCTTTTCACAAAGGAAATCCCATTTCACGGATGTAAACAACATTTAATTATTTAATTTGGCAGACTCGCGCTCAAGTTCAAGACAATTGTTCATGGAATCCTTATATCCTCGTGCCACTAAACTGCGTAGCCATATTCACGTGTGTTCGTGCAGCTTACTGGAATTGGGATGAGTAAGGACAGACAAACAACCCATCACATTGGGAGACACTTACGGGAGAATCGTAGGAAAAGGCACATTCGCTCTTGAAAACCCTGTCTCCTGTTCTGGGAACTCTGATGGTGGGCATATAAGGGACCAACAGCTCTCCTAAATCTGCAGCCATCTTCGCATTCCTGCTTCTCGCACCACAATGCTACGGGAGTCACTGGAGCAGGCTGTCAGAGGAGAGATGATGCTATTTTTAAATCATTCGGTCTCGACATTCCTCCAGCGACGGGGGATATGACGATAAAACATCACGGAGAGGAACTCATAAACAAACATCTAGAAGGTACTGTCGTCTGCTACGACAATTCTTACTAAAATCACACACATATGTATCTATTTCCAATTGCCTGTCTTGTGCAAGAATTGTATTCCTGTATTTTACATGACGCGCGTTCACTGAACGGTTTGACTCGAGGGGTCCCACCCACTTAATTGATAAAACCACCCACATAAATGGTAACACCCCCTCCATTGTTTTATCTGAAGATCGTAAATTAGACCAACAATTACGCCTCAGCTGCTGGTAAAGTGTGTTCGGTCAGTTAAACAAAACTTACATAAAATAACAAAATCCACCTCTTCTGTTGCCTTCATAAACTAAAGCTTGTTATGTTTATTATGTTAATCATTGTATTGTCTTCTTCCCAGCACAAATGTTGCCAATTAGGTATCAATTGAGTAGGGTGTAGGCCTACTTAATATTATAGTTGTACCTAGCTTAAAATGTATGAGGGGCCTATTAACTGTGAGTAGCTCGCTCGTGATAAGCAGATGGGATTTTTGCCCAAAAGCTTTAGTCGGGAAGACGCGACTGTACTTGACCGCTGGATGTTTTTTCGGGATTTTCTGGCCTTTCTGGCCCGCTAATCTACAGTCTAGGCTACTGTATATATGTGTGTGTCATTATATTAGGGCTAGAAAACGTTTTAACGCTAGCAATTCATTTAAAATGCTTAACACCTATTATTGCTTTTAGTGATGAGTAAAACAATGACATTTTATTTTTGGTTTATATTAACCATATCTTATATATTAAGCATATCTTACATTCAAAATAATGCGATACAATTCAATTATAATTGATGTATAGTTGTTAATAGAAAAAAATCCTAATCAAGAAATGTTTTTCTTAAAATGTCTATATTCTTCACTTGTGCACCATCCACTTACCAAGTTAACAGCACTGAGTAATGTTTGATGAGGTGGGAGAACACAGCAAGGGACTGGAGACCATTCATCCATTCAGTATCTCTACAGATCCTACACGTCCATAGTCCTTGTTTGTGGATTCTCATCTTCAGCTTGCCCAACAATTTTTCAAAAGGGCTTAGTTTAAAGGACTGGCATGGCCATTGCCATTAATTTCCATTGATCAATTCAAGTTCCCAGTACTATTAAATGGAGTGTTTTCTTATTTTTTTTTAAATCTGAAAGATGTATATTCCTGGACAGCATATTGTTTTTTTGAGAGGAATGAGGGATTCAACATAGGCTGAATGTTATTATATTTGTCTGTGTCAAGGATTGCTAATTTTCTCCAAGAAATGATACACTGGTAGTATAGGGAGCCATCAGGAGCCATTTGTTATGTTTACCTAAGAGGGTCAAGCACAGAAAGTAGTTTGTGATAGTATATGTTGAAAAACATCCCGTAGAATGCTTAAGATTATTACCAGTTTATGACTGTATTGAAGCATAAAGTATACAATTACTTTAAGTGTCTAATTAAAAACTGCATGAATATATATATATTCATTCAGCGTTAACCCCTTATCCTGCATACAGGGTCGCGGAGGGCTGGAGCCAATCCCAGCTGACATCGGGCGAAAGGCGGGGTACAACCAGGACGGGCCGCCAGTCCATCGCAGTGCCACAGACAAACAGCCAGTCACACCTAAGGACAATGTAGGGTCACCAATTGACCTAGGATGGTGTATGTTCTTTGGACAGTGGGAGGAAGCCGGAGCACCCGCCGAGAACCCACGCAGACACGGGGAGAGCATGCAAACTCCACACAGAAAGGCCGGGGCAACCGGGGATTGAACCCACGACCTCCTTGCTGTGAGACGACAGTGCTAACCACTGCATCACCGTGCCGCCCTATGTATATGTATGTATATTTTTATTTTTATTTTTATTATTATATTATATAATCATGTAATAATTTATTTTGAAATGTGAGGTATTATCACTATAGTTTTTATTAATAATTGAAAAAAACTTTTTATTAAGATTGCCAAGGAAAACCGCACAGTTAGCTTTACTGGAATCAAGCAACATTTTCAGCCTCCGTGAGGAAAACTAAGCTGACTGCTAGAGACTCGTATTCACTAATCTTGCAGGATGGCTAACATCTTTTGAAGTTTTCTTCTTACCCACTGGCATATCCCTCCACATGATGTCAACCAGGGTACTTTGGGCCTCAAAGAAGCATCATAAATAACAACTCATTACAATGTGTAAATCAGTCTCAATGTACCATTTACTCAAGATACAATGCCCTGACGATCCTAAATTATGGCCACACTTTCAGCCTAACACGCCTGACTGTAATAATCAATGGAGGATCTTCCGGTTAGAATGCAATTCATTTAATCCCCAGTGTTTCGTAGGGATTATAAGAAAGTGTAACACCCCTTTGACCCAGGACTGGAATTGCACATCCCTTATACTGAACTAGGGCGATGGTGCTATTCCACCATGCATGGGACTTGATTCATGTGTTAGGTCTGACCTGGGTGTAACTCAGTAGCTTGACTACATTTGTTTTGAGCTTGCCTCTTGGGTGTTAACCAGGTGTTGGGCTCAAAACTAATGTGACACCCTGTAAATTAAAGACCCATTGAAGTATTTTATTTTGTATTGTCATTGTATTTTTCTAATAAATAAATTGGTGTGAAAATAACAGCAAATTATATTTTTTTCTTCATTTTCTTGAGCTTTGTTTTATTTTTAAAATGCAGTCCAGTTGCATGGAAAATGGGGTATGCGGTATGCAATGCATGTCTTGCAGCTCACTGTCAAACACGATATCAGAAACCATTGGATCTGGTGTTAGTAAATTACTTCTTCCAGATGTATTTTAATAATTCCAGAGGCTAAGTCATTGACTTGATTGTAATGGAGAGGTTGCTTATAACCAAACATTTGGAAGAATTAAGTGTTTTCTTCTGCATCTATTTCTATTGAAATTAATGGTGCAAATATTACAAAATTAATAATTAACTGATGATCATACAAATTCTATGATCATCCTGGTTTCCTTTATTTATCTTAGTGTCTAAGAATTGTGAAATAAAAAAGGTAGCAATAAGTAGTTTACAAAAAGACATTTTTAGATTGTGCCTCACTATTTTCATGTCAGTGCAATTTCCTCAAAGTGATGCCCTCTGGTGGACACTTGAGTAAATATTTTGACAAGGACACTACTCAGTATTTACAGGAGAAAAAGAATCCAATACTATAGACTAATTACAGGGTAATTACAGGGTAATTACGGTTCGCAACTTGTGCTAAATGGGAGTAATACCTAAAAAAAACTGAAGAAAAAGCCACTCACTAAGTAAGGTTCCAAAAGTTCAGCCAAACTAACGCATCCCAGTTAATTGTCTTCGCAATGAATTGTGATATATATATACACTGTAGAGGTCAAGAGAAAACACAGCATTTCAGAGTATAGTTGTGCACTTTATTTTTGTCATGAAGAAAATAATTTACAAACAGTGATCAATCCACACAGGGCGGTGACAGTTCAGACTGGTCACACAGAAGAGCCTAATTGTCCGGAGTCGATTTGACACTGTGGTCGATCAGATTCTTGTCCAGCGTCTCAATCTGAAACCAGGGCCCATCGCCATTCATTCTCATGTGCTTCCGCACCTCTTGCTGTTTCAGTCTGCAAATAAGAAAATATATATTAGACAGCAAATACAGTGCATGTCTACAGATCACTGATTTGTATTGTCTGTTTTGTCCGCTTAACGCTTACAAGACAAGATTACAAGCCCTGTTGCCAGAGATAGGCCTACAAATTAGGGTATAACACCACTTGCTTAAGAATGTATGCAATCCACTGTAAGATGGTGAGGCTATTCTTTCAGTGCATTAATCTGTAATAAAAAATGTATTCCAAATAAATATGCCATTATGACACCAGCGATTGTGTCCACCCGCACTAGTCTGCAAACTTGGAGTTGAATTTAGTTGGATACAGCACCGTGACTCTCACCTCATCTCTGCCTTTTCAGTCTCAATATGGATCAGGGCCATCATTTTTTCATAGTCTTTCGCCGGGGAGTCATAGAGGTTTCGAGTGATCCATCTGGTGATAGGATGCTGCAAACAAGGACCGCAAAATCAACTTAGCTAGCCTCTGTCTTGGCAACCCAACAGAAGAACTTGCTTCTTTCTCAAGTAAATAACCATCACCCAATCACTCTTTGAATTGTAATGAGAGATAACAGCTGTTAAAATAACAGGTCATAATACCTTGTAATACTCCCAGTGCTCAGGTTCATAGCCTTCAGGAATTTCAGCCAGCTCAGCTTCACCTTAAAATAAAATATATATATTCAGTTTAATTTATGATGTCTTATTTCAACCCCCCCCCCACTCCAAAAAAGTGCAAGTGTCATTCCCCTGGTACGACAAAAAATATATATAAATGTCTGGACATTTGTACATACCAACAAACACATTCACCGCTGTCACAAAGACCGCAACAGGGATTCCAGTAAGGAGGAGGTAGAATCTCTAGGAAGAAAATTGGGGTGATAAGTTGAACTACAGTCGTCAATATTATGGACAGTGTTTAATAATTTGACTTACCAATAATTTCAGAAACCTCGTATCATAGTAGCCAGTGGGTTTAATTACAAACAACTGCTTCCCGTGGCTTTCCCAGCGGACTGCCACTGCAAAGCAACGCGTTCAAGGATGTTAAGCACGGCAACACATTGTTCACGTTTTTTTGCACCTCGGATATTTTTTTTAAATAGCTGTTGACCACTTACAAAATATTCTTATCCGATATACGAAATCAAAATAGACGTGCTGAATATGAATTCAATTGTCAGCTATAGTAATATACTGTAGACTAGGCAGGTCAACACATCAAGTTCAAAACAACTATCAATGAAATTAGATTTGTATTGTCGTTTTTAGAGCATGAGAAACTTGACAGAACGACGGCTAACTTTCTCACTGTTAGGTAGCTAGACAAGTCATTTGTGATCAGTAGTAAATACCTACAGATACGCTAGCACTGTAGCAGGAAGCTACAGTAGCTTGCTAGCCACACACAGAGAACTAGCTACAAGGTCACTACATGAAATGTCCACCACGGAGCATGGCGTGAGAGATATGGGAGACGTTCGTTTGTCAGGCGTTCGTTTGTCATTTACCTTTATCAGTGCGTACTGCAGTTCTACTGAGCAAGTTCGGCGCAAAATTTCCTGATTTGAGAGGATTTAGCCTGGCTGCAAAAGCAGCAGCAGACCGAAGAACACTCATGCCCACCATCGCTACTCAGGGCAGGCAAAATTGCTTACAGCTCTGTGATTGGTCCGTAAGGAACTTGTGAAGCCATATTGGCCATTCTTGCTAAGGGAAAATAATATGAGAATAAAGATTTGACGGAATTTGAAGGAAAATATTGCATGTTACATTTTCCTTTAAAATATAATCATTCTAATATTATTATTATTAGATAAATATTATTCTAGTGAGTTTTGGTGGTATTTATTTCTGTGATGCATTATGGGTAGACCATTATATCAAAGATGGCTGCGACCTCCGCTGGACGCGTTTTGACACTTTGCAGACAATTTCAAAACGCTTTTAGGATATCTACGACGTTATCAGCTCAACAGTCTGCTGTCAATTTGACAAAATGTTGGTCTTATCCTCACAGGTAAGAACCAAGTGCAAAGTATTATATTTGTTCGTTGCAAAACCTTCTAACCTTTTTTTTTGTTGAATGGATGTACCGCATTACATTAGGATTGCATTGTCCTCTTCTGTGTCACTGTTAGGTTACCATCTACACTTTTGAGTTCAAGTTGGAGCTGTCATTTGGACCTTGCGGTTCAGTGTCGACCTCTGCATACCACCATCAGCCGAAGAGGACTTGAGGAGTTTTTCGACATACCTGAAAACTGGGGGGAGACAACAGTAAAGTCAGGTAAGAATTTTGAGCAGAATATCTCATCTGAAATGCCATTACTACATTTGAAATAAATGTAGTCCAAAGAAGAAACTGGTATAAATTCCACACACAACTATTGTCTTTTTTTCTGGTGACTTCTTTCAGACAGATAATCCATGCAGTAACCATGGTAATGGACTGAAGTTTAGGCATGTAGCTGAATTTTACATTGATTATTTCCATAATTAACTGTAGGAGCACCATGGACTGCCAAGCAACTAAGGACAAAAAGTAACGAAGACTTGCACAAGCTCTGGTAAGTGGTGAATGTTGACAATGAATGAAAACCGTGTGCCATAGAAGCCTGACCTTCAGAATGAATGTAAATGTAATAAAAAGCAGGGAACATGTTTAATGCTCTCACAGGTATGTTCTGCTGAAAGAGAAGAACATGCTCCTTACCATTGAGCAGGAGTCTAAAAGGCAGAGACTTCCAATGCCAAGTCCAGAGCGATTAAAAAAGGTAAAGGGGCTTGTACACTCATTCAGAGATTCTGGTTCAGGGAGTAAAACAGCCATTTATTTCCCTGTAATATTTCACCAAGACTGCTAGTTACATGTTGAATAAGTACAACAATCTCTGTTGTGGTGAACGAATAATGAAAAGGTTAAGAAAACACTTAGAAAATCTTACTACATAGATGGAAAAATGCATCAATCTGTTGCATTTCCCAAACCACTATGTGGGCAGCCCTCTTGCCATTTCAGCAACTACTGAACTTTCAGCAACTATTCTGAACCAGAATTCTGGTTCAGGGAATGCTTTCAGCATGCCCCTTAAATACATCTGTGATTCTGTTATTGTGGCCTAGGTGATCATGCACTACAAATACATGCAATGAATACCAGCTCATTACAATAGTTTTAAAGGAAAAATACATTTGTAAATGACAGCTGTCAATGGGTGTTTTTTTGGTATAAGTGTTATTGGTCAGAGTGGCACCTTGAATATACCAAAACTGCAAGATCTGTATCTCTTCAGATTGACAGGTCTTTAAGGAGGCTGGACACTGTGGTGAAGGAGAGGGAAAACGCCCTCCGTCTGCTTCAGACAGGCCAGGAGAGAGCGAGGCCTGGAGCCTGGAGGAAGGACGTCTTCGGACGGGTCTACTGGTATGGAGCTTCCACGCACTACCTTCAAACATGGCTGAAAGTATCCCCTTTCACCATGACCAATGGCTATCCCGCTACATGACTTCAACACGTAACAGGGAAACGAGAACTGTTGAAAACAGTGTGACACATTGCGTGTAGTGTTGAACTGTCTTTGAGAAACGTGTCAAGGGAGAGGAATTAAATGACAAGCCAACAATTTTTGTTTTCCTGAATTATTAATACTTTTGTGGCCTAGGCTGGTCGCACGGTCCATGTTGCTTCTGATGCACATGTACTGCTAAGCATGGTTTGGAAAAAGGCCTACTGCACTTTTCAACAAAAATTCCCATCTATTTGATGTTTTTGGTAAAAAAGCAACTCAGTCTATGCAAATATATAGTAGATATAATAAGTAGATGCATGGACAAGGTTGTGTGTTATTGCACATTGCAATCATTATTTAAATTTTTTCCAGGTACCGGTTTAGAGAGCATGCTCTTCCCTGGTACATGAACAGGAGATACAAACGTAAACGTTTCTACACACCTGCATTTGTTTCCCCCCACCTAAGGTAAGAAATGTTGTTGACTACTTTTTTTTTAAAACTACTTTGGGCAGAGAATTTCGTCTTAAATAACTGTTATTGTTGCATGAAAATATAGGCTCTGTTTTGAGTTAGAGGAAAGATTTTTTTTGTTTGTTGCATATCCCAACTCTTATTCAGACACCCTATGGATAGTGAAGTCCCAGCCATGCTAAAATGTACTCTGATTCTAAAGGGTAAAGCACTTTACAGTTGTCACAAGTTGTCTTCTTTGATTCTTCCAGACTTCGTCTAGAGAAATACCTCCGTACTAAGACCAGAAAGCAGAAACAATTGAGAGAAAACCAAGCTGTGCTCAAGGAGAAGTTTCCCCAAATCCAGGCCAAGTCATGAGACCTTTAATGAGGAATCATAATTTTCTTTGCTTAAGCTATTAATATTGGAGCATGTGACTGTATTGAAATAAATTTACATCAGGTTTTGTTTCGTATAAACAACTGTCTGTTGTTATTTTTAATTTTTTCATGTTGTGCTTCCCATTATCAGGATCCATGCTTTGACATTAGTTATACATTTATTCCATATCATCACTTGAAACTATGTAAGTAGTGTAACTTCTAAGAATAACTTGAATGAATTATATTTACATAATCTCATTTCTGGAACGCTGAGTTTGAGATAAATGTATCATTGCAGGTATTCTGAAACATAGCTGGAGGGTTTTCGGACAGAGCTAAAGCCTAGTCTCGGACTAAGGAAATCTAACTCAAATGAGATTTCCACTGAGTTTGAATGCTGAACTGGATGTTTTCAATGCTTTTACATCGCTCAGACAATTATGATAAAATTAAAGTGAACGCTGTCTAACCTCAACGTTTTAGTTTAGGACTATAAACGATCATGCCGAGTCGATCTTGATTTTCGGTGCCATTTCATGAATGATCAGTAGAAAAACCCATTAACCAGTGAAATGCACAAAAACGCATAGCAAACGATCGTTTTAATGAAATTATTTATTGTGCCACATTTACTTGACAATGGACTAAATTTATTTAAACGCACCAAATTTTTCATGGTAGCTATGTGATGTCACAAATGTAGCAGTAACTAGGGTAACAGCCAGGCTACATAAGGAGAGAAACGTCTGAACGAGTCAAATGCTGCTATCGAAGACAATATGGTACGTGTATAGAGCACTTTGAGTTCATGGTCAATATTATAGTGAAAAGCTGCCATTACAGACTACTCGGTAAATTAAGTCGGATTAGAAAAATGCAGTATTATATTGAGGTATGACAATATTGCCACCATGTCAATGATTTATGCTGTAAAATACTACATTTTTCCCTTATTTTTCTTAAGCAGTTTTTGGACACTGTGGCAGTTCTCAACTGATTCCTGTTACTAGCCCGACTAACATGCAGATAAGCCCAAATGGCACGTGCTTTCGCTATCTAGCGTTATAGAAATCCTAAATATGCGATGGTCACGCAGGGCAAAATTCAAGATCAGATGTTCACTAACTCTACATTTAAGAACCGCTCGAAACATACGCGAAACAATCACAGAGGCTGAGGTCACTTGGCATAGGTAGCACATTTGATTTCGAGATAAACATTCCTGCGTTTTTTCTCAACTGTAATGCACATGAAACAAAATTAATGTTTTTTTGAATATTCCCTTGAATTTATCTTCGTTTATTTTTGAGTGACTCACGTGTACTAGAATGTTTTGTCAACGTTGATGTCAACCAATGAGAGTGGGGCTAATGCGTCCAGAGTCTCAAATAGAATCAGGTTCAATTTTAACGGAGATTTCTTGACGCGTGAGATCATTGTAGATGTATTAATTGAATAACAATTATGGTAAAACGTATTGCGACGGCAGCGTGGCCGGTCTAGTCTGCATGTAAAGCTATACGGATAATGGAGTGGACTTGGGTGAAATGACTAGTTTCGCGGAATAGGTAAATCAGAAAGCTTATTCAGAAAGCTTAATCTAGCTGAAGGGGAGAACAACTAAATTCTACAGATTTTCTGGAGTATAGAGGGTAGTACTATAAATCTATGGCCACTGTCAATCGCAGTTGTTACAATAGGCAACACTGTTGTGTTCAACATCCAAGCTACACACACAATGTTTCGATACCAGTTATAAAGCATTAGAAAGTCTGAGTAGCCTATATGGGTAGACTGATGTTGTTATAAATATGCAAACCAATACAGACTACAACTGGTGGGAGGACTAAACGTGTAGAACATGTTGGGCAATTAGATATGAGAAGTATGATAGTCAACCCCTAATGTATATCCTGTATACTGAATGTCAAGTTCTTCTCAAATTGTTGTGGGGTTATTGAGTTCTGGGTTGGTTGCTTCTCTGTTAGTTCTAAAATAAAACATTGTTTTTTGATGTAAAAAAAAAATTTCTGGAGATTTAAACATTGTTTTTAAAGTAATACTCTTATGATATAATGGAAGGAACACAGATGTATTGTCTTAAAGCAGTGGTTCCCACACTTTCAGTTACTGTACAACAAACAACATTTTGCTCTGCTGGAAGTACCCCTCATGTTAATTTAGCTAGTAAGCCAATGGGGTCAAGTGTTTTCTCAAGTACCACCTGTGGATGGGCCAAGTACCTCCAGGGGTCCTAGTACCCCTGGTTGGGAACCACTGTCTTTAAGTATTCCAGAATAATAGTGAAGACATCAAAACCATGAAATAACAGCTCAAAATACATTTGTATTTTAGATTCTTCAAAGTAGCCATCTTTAATCTTGATGACTGCTTTGCACACACTTGGTATTTACTCAACCAGAATGAGTTTCCTGGGGACTTTGATATATGACATTATTGCAGAAAAAACCTTTGGTGTTATGGATGCAAATCCTCAGAATTTGTTCAAAGCAATAGACTTGCCCTAAATATGTCAAACACTTTGCTCAACCCGAAATCATCTTGTACTATTATTGAATAATGGGGCAATTCAGCAAGCTGTCTGATATGCCAGTTGCTGAAATGGCAAGAGGTCCGTCCATGATACGATTTTGCTCTGCTTCGTTAACATCTCACTCAACTAGACTGATCTTACAGCCTGGAGTTTGATCACTTCTGGACCACCGCCTAACTGTGGTCCAGTGGGACAAAGAAGCACAATAGCCAAACATAGTGGGCCCAAATACAAAGAAGCACATAAGGCACTCAGGTGTAAATAGAGTGCATTAAAGACATTCATGTCAGCCTCTCAAAGCTCATAGTCGTGGTAGAGAGATTGATTGCATCGTTATTTGTCTTATCACAAAGTTTGGATGTGTTTGAAGGCACCAGACTGTCTAGGCAGGTAGCTAGTACATGGTTTGGACACTCAGTATTGTACGAGACATGCCGCACCTTCAGAGTGTGGACCCCAGGAAGAGTAGATGCTGTATCTTCAGTGTGGACCCCAGGAAGAGTAGATGCTGCATCTTCACAGTGTGGACCCCAGGAAGAGTAGATGCTG
>JACXGJ010001470.1:0-83088 GCA_016801105.1 Esox niger | reverse complement strand
GGTGTCAATGGGGACACTGGAACTTTTTGATCCCGTATCGCTCGACACATTCACTAAATTTGTAATGAGTTCTAAACCCACAAATTGTCAACTAGACCCAATTCCAACTAAATTACTCAAGGAGCTATTTTCGGTGCTAGGTCAGCCAATGTTGAAAATAATAAATTGCTCCCTTTCCTCCGGATGTGTACCAAACTTACTCAAAATAGCTGAAATCAAGCCCCTTTTTAAAAAATCCAATCTGGATCCAGACACTTTAAACAACTATAGGCCAATATCAAACCCCCCTTTCCTCTCAAAAATCTTAGAAAAATGTGTTTCCCAACAACTGAACGCTTTCCTGAAGACAAACAACACTTATGAAATGCTCCAGTCTGGTTTCAGACCCCATCATAGTACTGAGACTGCACTTGTGACGGTAACAAATTACCTTCTAATGGCCTCAGACAAAGGATCCGCATCCGTCCTGTTGCTTCTTGATCTTAGTGCTGCTTTTGACACAATTGATCACTCCCTTCTCTTAGAGAGACTGGAAACGCATATTGGGCTACGTGGGAATGTTCTAGTCTGGTTTAAATCTTATTTATCTGAAAGATATCAGTTCGTATGTGTGGATGGTATATCCTCGGACAAAACAAAAGTATGTTTTGGTGTTCCTCAAGGCTCGGTCCTGGGCCCTTTATTGTTCTCACTATATATGCTGCCTCTTGGAGATGTAATCCGAAATCATAATGTCAACTTTCACGGCTATGCTGATGATACACAGTTATATATCTCGATGAAGCATGGAGAAACCCCCAAATTAGCTACATTGGAAGCATGTGTTTCAGACATTAGGAAGTGGATGACTGAGAACTTCCTGCTTTTAAACTCAAGAAAAACAGAAATGCTTGTTTTAGGACCCAAGAAACAAAGACTCTTATTGGCAGATCTCACTGTGAACCTCGACGGCTGCATGGCTGTATCCCAAAAAACTGTAAGAAATCTTGGCGTAACCCTCGACCCTGACCTCTCCTTTGACGAACATATAAAATATATTTCAAGAGTTGCTTATTTTCATCTTCGAAACATTGCAAAAATCAGGAACTTTCTATCAAAAACTGATGCGGAAAAAGTAATCCATGCTTTTGTTACATCAAGATTAGATTACTGCAATGCTCTTTTTTCCGGATACCCTGATAAATCAATAAATAAACTTCAATTAGTGCTGCACACTGCTGCTAGAATCCTAACTAGAACAAAAAAATGTAACACATTACTCCAGTACTAGCTTCTTTACATTGGCTGCCTGTTAGGGTTAGGGCTAATTTTAAGGTTTTATTGTTAACCTATAAATCAATTCATGGACTTGCTCCTACTTACCTACACGTAACCTTCGATCACAAGATGCAGGCCTTTTAATTGTACCTAAAATTTCTAAACAAACAGCCGGAGGCAGGGCTTTCTCTTATAGAGCTCCATTTCTTTGGAATGACTTGCCAATCAAAATTAGAAATGCAGACTCAGTGCAAACCTTCAAGCGTCTATTAAAGACTCATCTCTTCAGCCTGGTTTATGATTAAGTGTAGTCTGGCCCAGGGGCGTGAAGGTGACCAGAAAAGCCTGATACTGTCCACCCTTGCTGTCTTGCCAGGTGGGCTCTCATCGCCACTGGGATGCCCTCCCTCCAATGCCATTCGGGGGCGGAGTCACTGGCTTGTTGTTGTCTCCCTGTTGCACACCTGTGCAATTGGGCTGTGCCCTGCTGGCAATACTCGGCCCTCATTCAGGATGGTTGCGGTTGGTGGGCGTCCCTTTGGTTGATGCTTGGCAATGTGGGTGGATTGATTTCCTGCCTGATGGGCCCTGTCCGGGGCCTCCTCTGGATAGGGCCACAGTGTCACTGGACCCTCCTGTCTCAGCCCCAACGTCTTACGCTGCTATATTATTGTGCTGGGGGTGTAGGGTCTTAATTTTCCCTGTTTTCTGTCATTTTAAACTATGGAGGACATGAGGTCTGGACCCACATCTAGGGAGTACCAGGCTTAACTCATTTGCGGTCCCTGTCCAAAGTCCTCCTGGTTGTGTTGCAGATCAAGACGATACCTGATCATTTCAAGCTGCCACTCTGCTGATCCCCCCTGTCATTGTCCCTCCGGTTTTGCCTCCAATCTGGACTAGGTTTAAATAGCCTCCGGGCTTAGCCCACATACATTAAACGATTGTTCCTTAATATATTCACCCGGCACAACCAAAAGACGACTGGTCACCACTTGGAGCCAGGTTCCTCTCTAGGTTTCTTCCTAAATTTGGCCCTCTTAGGGAGTTTTTCCTAGCCACTGAAGTTCATCACTATTGTTGTTTGCTCCCTGGGGTTTAAGGCCGGGTGTTTTGTGAAAGCACTTTGTGACAACTGCTGATGTAAAAAGGGCTTTATAAAATAAATGTGAAATGTGTGTGACCAGGGGGTCTCTTTTTGGTCCTGCGCACCAGCATCATGAGTCCACCGGAGCCCTTTTGTTGCTCAGGATCTGAGGCTGTACGTTTACTCATAACGTTCGTTAGAACTTCACTCATAATATTTTTCGTAGCATGTTTCAGATGTGGCTTAGCTATACTAAAGCCTCTCTTCATTAGGGGTAAACCCATTCTAAACAGATTACGAAATATACCGCCAACCCCTGAGCCATACATAGTAGGGGAGCCTTAATAACCAGCGAGTCCGTTCCCTACTTGATCAACCTAATCAGATATGTACCGGTTAGGGTCAAGGTGTGGAGTGTGTAACATCTTTAAATATGTACTGGTCGAAAGTGTAGTTTAACAATTCCTTTGTCCCAATCGTAACACTATATTTTTTATTCTGATCCGTTATAAGCTCAATCTGTATATTTTCAATATAGATCTTTGTTAAAGTTACATAGTGTGGCCGCGCATAATTAATTGTGATAATATCTCTGTCTGTTCCCTCTATATAAACTGTCCGTAGGAGCAGCACAAAACTGTCTCCAACCCTTTGAAAAGATATAGTATTCGTATACACAAACATGTTCTAGAATCCTGCGTGTATGTCTACAGGCAGTGGAGTCATTATTTCCTGCTGCATTAAAATCCTTGCTGCAGTGTGTGCAAACCTGGTCAAGAACTACATGACACATATGATCTCTGTAATTGCAAACAAAGGTTTCTGTAACAAATATTAATTTCAGCTTTTCTGATGTATCAAATACTTATGTCATGCAATAAAATGCAAATTAATGATAAAAAAATCATACAATGGGATTTTTTGGATTTTTGTTTTAGATTCCGTCTCACATTTGAAGTGGACATATAATAAAAATGACAGACCTCCACATGCTTTGTAAGTAGGAAAAGCTGCAAAATCAGCAGTGCATCAAATACATGTTGTCCCCTCTGTATATGCACTGACCATCTACTTCTAACAATATAAAGTTTAGCCATACAGACACGATCCAAGATTTCCTCCATGCGTTGCACACGTTCAAAATTAACAAAAGTTTGGGATGTATAGAGTGAAGAATTATTTACTCTGATACATTTCTCAAAATATTTTTTGTTGTTCTCTCAAATAACCTACATAAACATTATAACAATTAAGGGTTTTAGTAAACAGACTGAATTGGAGACAATTAAGGGTTTCAATAAACAGATTGAATGGGAGACAAATCTTCAGGTATGTTCTGCCAGAAAATAACAACTTCTTTTACCAGGCCCTTGCGGTCTTTGTTCTTGGTCAGCAACGATTCAGAGATCTTGTTCAGGTTCTTACTGATGTATGTTGACTCTTTCAACTTGTTCAGAAAAACCTCAGAAATTCTTGAGGTAATTCAACAGTAAGCCCCAAGGCATTCAGGACTCTGGCCATCGCTGGTATGAAACGGTCAGTCCACTGGCGGTTGACGAGATCGTCAAAATGGTTGATATAATAATACTTTGGACATTCATAGAGACACCACTGATGCTGCCGATGACTTCCATGGCCTGTAAGACAACCGCTGCAGTTTTCTTTTTTGTGCTCCTCAATCACTATCTCTAAAAGCCTTCATTATATTCACACAAAACAGACTCTATACACCATCAAAAATGTCAGAATCCTGGGTATAGGAAAGGCAGATCAGGTGATGTTGGTGGTGGTGGGGGTGGCAGTGGTTGGGAAGGGTATTCATACGGAGTCCTCTGCCATCAAGGAAGCCATGGTTCTTTGAAAAGGTCTACTTTAACCCTAACCTTTTATTGTAGCATAGACAATTTGTCAGAGCGTGTGGCTTTTTTAACCAATACATATAATTCCTGCTTACATATACATATTGAATTTAACTAGATCTTGTTCGTGGATATCGTCTGCAACGAGACATCTCTTAAGTTTAACAATGCTCTGCCATTGTTGACTTTGTGCATATAGCTCATCAATTCGTCGAAACATATCATATTCCAGATCACCCCAGACGCTAACCGATATCATTACCTCAGAGATTTAAACAATCTTTCCATTGCTTATGTTCCTCGAGAGGGAAGAAAGATCAACAGCACCGGATGGGAGTCTATTTTCCCTTCGGATTTTTACCTTTTGCTGCATTGTCTCTGTGAAGCTCGATACACCTTCCCAATCGATCTCCAAACCAGTGTCGATAGTGTAACCTCTAATGTTTGACTTCATTTCATGGCACACCACATGGCGTAATACTTCCCAGTCAGTGATTTGGTACTCCACCCCTGGTGTGGCTTGTATATTCGGATCCCACGGTTAAAATGGAGACATTTTCTTTAGAAGCAGGATAGTTAAATGCAAAGCCGACTGTTTTTCCATCTGCCATGTCATGCTGCTCCATCAGCTGCTTAAACGAAGGTATTTGAGTTCTATACACATTAAGAAAACGCTTCTTTGGCACATTGTATATTTCTGGAACTTTTTTTCGCTCCTCTGTTCTACAGCCATTTTCATAAGTCACTGCTGTCACTGGTGTATCACTAACCACAGACGCCATCTTGATTCTTATAAAGAGTAAAATGATTTCAACTGCAACTTATTGGTAACTCTCAGAGAATGAAACAACGCTAACACTTTCTCAACCCCCCTTGCTCTGCTCTTCTCCGTAAGCTAAAATCAAAAACAAAAAAAATACAGCACCAGTTGCTCACCCTATTTTCCCAGAGAATGAAACAACACTAACACCTTGCATATCAAGAAACCCTACACCCTCTCCTACCCCGAAAACAACTGTCCAAATATTAACACCCACCCTAAGACTTCTAACCGGACATGTAACCCCTTGGAAAAACACAATTGTTAACATGCCAGGGGACATAAATGAACAACCCTTAATAAGCAGTTCTCATAATCCCTTTGACCTAACCCCTCTCATCCCACAGGATCCACTGCTCTACCCTTCCCTCTCTAACTGGATAGGGTCCCCCCGGAAAAACAAATGCTACATTCTGGTTATAAATCATAAGCATATTCTCACACACAACCGGCTGTCAAAGCAATCAATCAAGCTTTGATCTGTGCCATATCCTATATTCTTCTGACAATAGATGGGATATGGTGCTAGGCCCATTATTGAGGGGCACCACACAACCCTTTTAAGCGTACAGAGTCAGGAACTCAAGAGGGGACACTACCAGTCCATGTAAGGTTAGGACACAGAATACACATGTATGATTAGAAGACAGACAGATATTGCAGGGGATGTGCTGGAGGATAATGGACTGTGTAATGGTGGGCTATTACAACTGACAGCCTCCTATGTGTCCTGGCATAAAAACCGGTGTCAACTTTGCAAATATTGGAGAACATGTAAAAACTACGGAAAATCAACATCTTGGACTCATGCTAAATAAAGATTCTCCTCTGACTTCCAGTTGCAATAATTTTGTTCCTGGATCACACATGGACAGAAACTAACACTGCCCTACAAGCAATATGTATAGGTTATTCTGATATGAACATTGAATGTCAAACTGCACAACATGAAAACTAGTCAGATGGATAGCTATTGATCTTCTTTTCCTATGATATATGATTTAACAGCATATGTGATCAATAGAATGTATACTAAATTGTTCTTACAGGAAATGTATTTGGGGAGGGGGATTGATGAGCCTGTTAAAACTGAGAAATCTACTTTTTCTACTGTTATTTCACATTTTCCAACATTCAGAAATACCACTATGTGATCCTGGCTCAGAGATTATGACTGACTGATATCCTCTACACCCTGGATCTAGAACAGCACTTTTGGTGAATTGATTTACAGTAGGCAGAACTTCCAGTTTGTGGGCAGGATTTCCAGTTTGGCAGGAGGGACTTCCTGTGTGACATATGCAGGGATGGAACTTCTAATGTGACATATGTTCGGGGTGGGATTTCCGGCATGATGTGTGTTCCGTGGGGTACTTCCTGTGTCACATAGGAAGTACCCCCTAGAACACACATCACGTATGTTAGGGGTTGTAACTTCCTGTCACGTATTTTAGGGGTTGTAACCTCCTGTTGGACTTATGCATAACTAATGAGAAAGGCATTTCTACCTGATCAGGATTAACAAATGTAAACAACTACAGTGGGGGGTGGCACAGTGGTGCAGTGGTTAGCACTGTTGCATCACATCAAGAAGGTCGTGGGTTCAAACCCCTGGTTGCCCCGGCCTTTCTGTATGGAGTTTGTATGCTCCTCCCTGTGTCTGTGTGGGTTCTCCTCAGGTACTCCAGCTTCCTCCCACTGTCCAAAGGACATGCGGACTAGGTTGATTGGTGACCCTACATTGTCCTTAGGTGTGGATGTGAGTGTGACTGGTTGTTTGTCTATGTGTGGCCCTGCGATGGACTGGCAGCCTGTCCTGGGTGTACCCCACCTTTCACCTGATGTTAGCTGGGATTTGCTCCAGCCACCCACAACCCTGTATGCAGGATAAGCGGTTGATGATGAATGAAAACACCTACAGTGAGGGAAGACAGTATTTGATCCCCTGCTGATTTTGTATGTTTTCTTACTGACGAATAAATTATCAGCCTATTAATTTATGGGTAGGTTTATTTAAATGTAAAAAATTGAATAAATTGATTAGCATTTTAATGAGTGAAACAAGTATTTGATCCCTTTGCAAAACATGGCTATGTACTTGGTGGCAAAATCCATGTTGGTCACAAGGTTTGTACACATCACACATCTCTTTGCAGATCTTCTCTAAGTCATTAAGGTTTTGAAGCCTTAATGCGCCCCATTTAATCAAAGATTAGCCAAATTAAGCATCTAGGGTGTTTCTTTTCCTCTGGTCAAATCAATCAATCACATTTATTTTATAAAGCCCTTTTTACATCAGCAGTTGTCACAAAGTCCTTTCACAAAACACCCGGCCTTAATCCCCAGGGAGAAACAATAGTAATGATGAAATTCAGTGGCTAGGAAAAACTTTTAGAAAGAAACCTAGAGGAACCAGGCTCCTCAAGTGTGACCAGTCCTCTTCTGGCTGTGCCGGGTGAATATATTGAGTCCAAATTGTAATAGTTAATCAATGCACGAGTCTATTTAAACCTAGTCCAGATTGGAGGCATGACCAGATGGAGAAAGACAGGTACAGACAGGGGGATCAGCAGAGTGGCAGCTGAAATCGTCAGGTATCGTCTTGATCTGCAACACAACCAGGAGTACTTTGGACAGGGACCGCAACGAGTCAAGCCTGGTACTCCGCAGGTGAGGGTCAAGACCTCATGTCCTCCTAAGTTTAAAATGACATAAGACAGGGACATTTTTGACCCTACTCTCCCAGCACAATAATATAGCAGCGTAAGACCTTGGGGCTGAGACAGGGGGGTCCAGTGACACTGTGGCGCTATCCGGGGGTGGCCCCAGACAGAGCCCAACAGGCAGGAAATCAATCCACCTACATTGGCAAGCATCCACCAAAGGGACACCCACCAACCACAATCATCCTGAATGAGAGCCGAGTATTGCCAGCAGAGTACAGCCCAGTTGAACCAGTGCGCAACAGAGAGACAACAACAAGCCAGTGACCCCACCCCCAAATGGTTTTGGAGGAAGGGCATCCCAATGGCGATGAGAACCCACCTGGCAAGACAGCAAGGGTGGACAGTATCAGGCCTTTCTGGTCAGCTTCATGCCCCTGGGCCAGACTACACTTAATAGTAGACCAGGCTGAAGAGATGAGTCTTTAGTAGACGCTTGAAAGTTTGCACTGAGTCTGCATTTCTAATTTTAATTGGCAAATCATTCCAAAGTAGTGGAGCTCTATGAGAGAAGGCCCTGCCTCCAGCTGTTTGTTAAGAAATTTTAGGTACAGTTAAAACGCCTGCATCTTGTGATCTAATGTTACGGTTTGTACTTTACATTTCTGTGTTTATATCTTTGTTTTGGCAACCGAGCCCATTTAATAAAACCAAAAGTTTAAAATGTGACACTGGTGTAAATCCTGCTGAACATGAAGTAGTGTTGTTATTGTTACTGTTTTTTAATGGTTCTTCTTTTGTATATACAGTATAAAACTGTCCAGAAACGGCCTGTATGAACCTAATTACAAAATGTTTTTGTACTTTTTCAAAATGTATTTTGATGTGACTTCTTTTCAGGTTTGTGGAGATTTTGATCTTACATACCCTTTGTAAATGAGACTTTTTATAGATTTTTTGATACAGCAGCTCATATTTACATGCATAAAATGTCCCTTTTGTGTCACCATAACTGCTGTGAATATTGTATATACAGCACTGTATTTCTCATAACTTTTTCAGTAAAGACTTCATCTGTCAAAACATTTTTCAAGTTACTGAGGGACAAATGGGTAGAATGTGTGTTCTGAGTAAACAATACAAGTGATGTCCAGTACCTTGCTTGAGTGCTGTGACCCATTTATGTCCACAGTGTATATATGCTCACTTTAGTACAGCTCAATCCATAGATCTTCATGGGTAAGTTTTGCATGGTATAGTTTCTTGTACAAATGATGCCTGCAAACCCTGCCTCTCTGACACAGTCAAAAACGGTTTGCTTCCCCGCTCACACATCTGCCACTCATCACCTGTGTCTTACCTTGATGCCTTTCCTGTGATAATGCCCCTTACTTCTATCATACTTCCATCTCCTATTAAGTGAGATCACATTGTATGGTCACTTATTCCTAATATGAACTGTTGCACATGAAACCAGAAATGAAAGACATTGATTGCATGAGATTAAATTTGTCAGTAGGAGTTTGTAAATGGCAGCCTGTGCAATTTTTTAGTGTGTACATACTATTTCTCATTGAACTGTGATAACTGATAACATTTTTGCCACCCCTCATAAATTCCCGGCGCCCCTCTCGCCGTGCCATAAATATTTTTCTAGATCCGCCTCTGCTGCAATGCATTCTCGATGCTTTACTGAAATGTTAGACTTTGATTACAACCACCAGTAAAACACAATTGCAAAGTAAAACTTTCTTCTGAGTTTAAATAAGAAGCGGGCTTGTAGTGAACTCCAATCCTTTTCATTTTACTAGTCATTGAATATCGTCACGCCCTCCAGGTTTTATTTGCCAGAATCGTTATTTAGTTTTCCTTCACTACGCCCTCCATCTTCCATTAATTTGATTGGCCATCGAAACATTATTATTTAACCCCTTAAACGTAATTTGCTCCTACGGACTTGAGTTTAGTCCCTATAAGCGCAACGCAGATGATCGCCAAAATTGGCCTATGCAGCAGTGTGCACAAAGACATTTGTGGACACAAGCTAAGACAAAAGCAGAGAAAATCAATAGAGGCTGAAAAGAGTGAGAATAACCAATTCACCAGTGTTTCATTTGCAATTGCTTCTGATATTATTTGCCTTCCCTGTAAAAAAAACTGTGCCATTTCAAATGTAGAGAGGATCTGCATAGGGTTTTCACATTATTTTATCCATTGAGAAACCAAATTTTTGCACACCTGTAGGTGCATTAGAGAAGACCAATTGATGATTCAAGTAAACAAAATAACTCCCGCACCCAGTCTGCAATAAGAGTTTAATAACATCGTTGCGGTACCAACTTTAGGTTGCCTGTTGAGTGTAAACTATTTAAATCTTGGTACCAAAACGTTATTAAACTCTTATTGCATGTTACGCAGACTGGGTACGGGAGTTATTTTGTTTACATTATTATATCCTAACAAGGATCATGTCATTGTTCAGCTGACATTGTTTCTTGAACTTTGCAGTATATCATCAAACTTCTTGAGAATCTGAATCCTCAACCAGTCTTTCATTCCATTACTCCATTGTTCTTCCTTTGTTGTCATGGTAAACAGCCTGACACATGTAAACATACATTTTTTAATTTTGTAACAAATTTTGTTGCCCTTAAACCTAATTTTTAAACCATATAATGTACTAAATATATAAGTGGGTTAAAATGAATACAATTATTTGATTTAAATTATATACAAGTATGCAACATTTTAATATAACTGGGTTATTTCACTTAATGAACTATGTCTATACTACTTTTTGTCCAACGGTACAAAGCTTTAAGTATACTGGTATTTAACTTTGGGTTGCCTGCTGAGTGTAAACTGTTGAAATTAGAATGAGGACAAAAGACAATTGTTAAGAAAAAATTTGCGTGAGCAATGTTTGAGGAGTTTCCAGAAATTTCAAGAGCTGACTTATTATGACTGATATAATATTTTTATATCGTGACTTCTCTGTACTGGTCTTTTACCTATCACCATTGCAAAGATCTTTTCTTGTATGGACACACTCTGAAACAGTCTTTTCATGCAGTGAATGTCTAAACAGCAGCACCAGAACTTGCATTATTCGCCATCAGCAGATTGTTACATTTTCACAGAGGTTGTTTCTCTGATAGCACAAGAACTTGTATTACAGAAAAAATGTTAAACATTGAAAAGTAGAAATTGAAAAATACAACGAAATAAAAACATTGAAAAGAAAATAGAAATATGATGATAACTAAATAAAAACACAGTAGCAATTCAATGTGCTTTATAAAAAATAGCAAAATATGAAAATACTTTGTAATAAGAAAAAAATGAATATCAAAATAAATGAAAATACACAATAAAGGTTAGTTAAAAACTCAACCACATCTGTCTCTCTCCTGGCCAGGCAATTTATCATTCCTTTGGCACATTCTTCTCCAGGCATCTAGAGAGGGTGGAACAATCACACAAAACAACAAAATTTAGATTTGTCTCCTACAACACTCCCATTCACAATAAATATAAATAAATATTGTTTTTCTTTTAGTAAACATTGAAAACACCACACTTTGGATAAAATTGTAATAAGACCAATGGAAAGCGTGATGCATGTTTAACATCCTGAACAGGCTGGGACGTTTAGTACCTCTGAAAGATCTTGGGGGAAAATAAAGAATGTACATATAGTTAGGTCCGAAAATCATTGGACAATGACACAAGTTTTTTTAATTACCAAAATATATTCAAGTTACAGTTAAATAAGGAATATGGGCTTAAAGTGCAGTCTCTCAGCTTTAATCTGACAGTATTAACATCCAAATTAAAGGAAAGGTTTAGAAAGTATAGCTCTTTATAATGGTCTCAGGCAAGTTTTGGCCTGGTGTTAGAACTTGACATTTTCCATATTCATCTCTGTAACAGGTTTCATGAAGTATTGAATATATATGTAGTCACTACACTCTCATCTACAATTTAAAAATATAAAAACAGTCTTCTGGGACACTTTTTAGAAAATACATGTGTTGGAAAGGCAAAAACAATGTTCTACTGAGGTTTCTGCACTATGGTATGATAAATATCTATTGAAACCATAATGAAGTTTAGTTTTAATGAACTTTTCTGATAGCCCCATGCCTACACTGTCATATTACAGTGCTTTAGGCTATAAATAATGAATACAATTTATAATATAATGTAAAAAATTATTAAGCAGGTAAGAGATCTGGATGATTCCAGGTGTGGCATTCACATTTGGAAGCACCCAACATGCAGTCAAAGGAGCTCTCAATACAACTGAAACAGGCCATCCTTAGGCTACAAAAAAGAGATCCATCAGAGAGATAGCAGAAACACAAATCAACAATTTGGTACATTCTGAGAAAAAAGAACGCACTGGTGAGCTCTACAACACAAAAAGGCCTAGACATCCATGGAAGACAACATTGGTAGATGACCGTAGGATCCTTTCTATGGTAATGCAAAACCCCTTCACAACATCCAGCCAAGTAAAGAACACTCTCCAGGGAGGTAAGCATATCATTTTCCAAATCTACATAGAGAGAGGTCTTCACAATAGCAAATACCGAGGGTTCACCACAAGGCCAGATTTTCTAAAAAAGCCAGCCCTGTTCTGGACCAGTATTCTTTGGAAAGATGGCTCATGATCTGAAGCATACCACATCATCTGTAAAACATGGTGGAAGCAACGTGATGGCATGGGCAAGCATGGCTTCCAATGGCACTGGGTCACTATTATTTATTGATGTGACAGAAGACAGAAGTAGCAGGATGAATTGTGAAGTGTATAGGGATATATTGTCTTCTCAGATTCAGCCAAATTTGGTGAAGTTGATTGGACTACGCATCACTTTACAGATGGACAATGAACCAAAACATACTGCGAAAGCAACCAGGAGTTTTTTACGGCAAGAAAGTGGAATATTCTGCAATGGCCAAGTCAATCACCTGATCTCACACAGATCGCGCATGGATATCACTTGCAGAAGACAAAACTTAAGGCATCGATACCCACAAACAAACAAATGAAGACATCGGCAGTTCAGGCATGACAAATCATCACAAAGCAATCAACCCAGCATTTAGTGATGTCCATGCGTTCCAGACTTCAAGCAGTAATTGCCGGCAAAGGATTCTCAACAAAGTATTTTATTTATATTTTATTTACGTTTTGTTAATTTGTCCAATTACATTTGAGCCCCTCAAACAAGGGGACTGGGTATGAAAATGGTTGCAATTCCTAAAAGTTTACAATGGTTTTGTTCAACTCCTTGAATGAAAGTTAAAAGTCTGCACTTCAATTGCATCTCAGTTGTTTCATTTCAAATCCATTGTGGTGGCCATAATTATGAAAATTGTGTTCGTTTCCAAATATTTCTGGATCTAACTATAACTATAACATGAAAATGCTGTGATATTCAGTGCCTCTGAAAGACCTTAGGGTGAATGTACTTTATTTCCCGAACAGGCTGTGACATTCAGTATGTTCGGTAGGAGAGCAGAACACTGGGTTTATGCGCAAAGCGAAGCTGTACTTTATTTAGCGACTCAGCCAGCAGAAAACAGGCAGGTAGGCATGCAATTTAGTAGAATGTCCAAACACAGAAATCCAAACAGTCAACTGGCAGAAATACAAACGGCTCAGGCAAAAGGGTAATCCAAAAACAGGCAGTATTCCAAAAAATGCATCCAAGCTACAGTATAAGGGCAGGCAGGCTAAAGTCAAAAGGCTTAGTAATGTTGAAAAATAAATACCGCACCAAGGATACCACAGACTGAACTAAACTATAAAGGACATACAGGTAAAACAATCAAGACAAACGAAATCAAACCACATATAGAAAAACAGAACCTTACACTTAGTTTGTGTAGTGCGTGACCTGGGTTATCACATGTTACTGAACCATGAACAGAAATACATTAATGGTTAAAATGAAGGAAACCATTTTTTTTTTTATTCTATGTATATTCACATATACGATTCATCACAATTATTACAAAATTTTCTTCCTAGCCTATACTCTCTGAGTCTGGTCATGTTCTATTATCAGAATATTTATGTGTTACAAATGTTTATTTCTGGTCTGCATGGTTGGATTATAGATGGGGCAAATGGGCCCTGGAGCCTCTGACCATTAGGAGCCTTGGGCTAAAAGGGAACCTGATAGCCGAGAATAATCTGAGGCCCCTAGGAAAATCTACCGTGAATGCATTATGTCAATATTTAGATGTCGATAGCACTTGAATGTGTGGCCCCTTCAGCCCCTCAAGTGTCCCAACCAGGGACGCCGACAGGAATCCCAGGGCCCGGGACAAAATAGATATTAGATCTACAACTGTTTCCAAAAAAGTTGGGTTGCTGCATAAATTGTAAAAACAGAATGCAATAATATGAAAATCATTTAAACTATATATCCAATAGAAAATAGTACAAAGACAAATATAAAATGTTGAAAATGCGCTATTTTATTGTTTCTTGAAAATGAAATGCCCACTTTGAATTGGTGCCAGCAACTAAAAAGTTGGTACAGAGGCAACTAAAGACTGGAAAAGTGTAATTTATAAAAATTACACCTGGTAGAGTATTACACAACTAATTAGGTCACTTGGCAACAGGTCAGTAACATTATTGGGTATTAAAAGATCATTCCAGAGGATGGATTTATCAGAATGAAAACTGGGAAGGGTGCACCACTCAGTAAAAGACTGCGCAGGCAAATAGTGCAACAATTTAAGAATAACGATTCTCATCACCTACGGTACATAATTTCATTAAATGCTTCAGACAATCCGGAGACATCTCTGTATGGAAAAACAAGGCCAAAAACAATATTGGATGGCTATGATCTTGGGTGGCACTTCATTAAAAACAGACGCGATACTGTAGTGGACATCACTGCATGGGCTCAGGAACCATTTTGCAAATGCAAATCGAACTGCATGGTACCATGCTGTGAGCGCAGGTCACTCTAGAGGACATCGGGCTCTCGTTTCACCCTCATGGCATCTGTTTGACAGTTGGGTTAGAAAAATGCACATCAGTCGCCTGCTGGAGGTCATTTTGCAGGGCTCTGGCAGTGCTCCTTCTGTTCCTCCTCACCCAAAGGAGCAGATACCGATCCAGCTGCTGGGTTGATGCCCTTCTACGGCCCTGTCCAGCTCGCCTCATGTAACGACCAGTCTCCTGGTATCTAGTCCATGCTCTTGAGACTGTACTTGGAGAAACATCAACCTTACAATGGCACGTATGGATGTGCCATCCTGGAGGGGCTAGACTTTGAATGCATATAATTATGCAGTCAAAGGGACTGCGTAATTATATACACAAGCCATAAGACTTAATTTCAATTAATTGAAACATGTATAAAACCTTGTTTTCACTTTGCAAATATAGTGTGTAGGTTGATTGATTGCAAGGACATTCTAATCAACAAAAATGTCAGTCTGTAACCCAAAATGTGAACAAAGTGAAAGGGTCAAAATACTTTCCAAAGCTAATGTTAAGAACATATCCCAGCTCAACAATCTCAAACCTGTGCTCGGGGTCTGGCAGGCATTTCACAATCTTGATGTAGCCCTGAACTAGCTCATCTGATTCACTTAAAACATCTAATCTACATCCGCTTATCCGGCATCGGGTCACGGGAGCAGCAGCTCCAGCAGGGGACCCCAATCCTGTCTTTCCCGAGCTACATTTGCCAGCTCTGACTGGGGGATCCCGAGGCCTTCCCAGGCCAGTGTCGAATTATAATCTCTCCACCTAGTCCTGGGCATACCCAGAGGTCTCCTTCCAGGTGGACGTGCCTGGAACACCTCGCTAGGAAGATGCCCTGGGGGCACTTAAACAATAGATTGATAATTAGTTAATTAATTAAATCACATCTGCTAGCTCAGAAAAAGTACAACACATAAATGGCTGCCAGGCCACATGGAGAAGATTGAGAACCCATCCTTGTTGTAGTCTGCACAGGCGTACGTGTCTTAACCTGCATTGCGTTTCTGACGAGTTACTGCGCTGACATTTACCCTGCACATCCCCCCCTGCCTTGTAGCATTGCAAAACTACAATGTGCACAATTCTGCCTCTATTGTGTTTATATCAGAAACAAAAACAATACCATTTTAAATCTTTATTGAGTTTTTGGACAGTTTCATTTCCAGTGTCATCCAAAATCATTTCACTTGTATGGTTTTTGCATAATCTTTTATAAGGCTAAAATGATATAGACAAGTATTAGACAGCGATGTCATATCTTTCATGAAGTGTATCTGCTTCACTGGGAGGAAAATGAAACACTATCCAGCAACTGAATAACACGATCAAACATTCATCCCCAAAGCATTACTATACACTTCCTGTTCTCCCCAAACAATGACACCAAATCTGGATCTGGTTTATATCATTCTAGATATAAGGCTGATAAGAGGGCCATTGCTATGGTTCCAGATAGATCTGCATAGCAACTGGAAGACAAAAGGGACTGGACACTGACCCAGTATGTTGCAGGATGAGTAACACATTACATCACTAGATAGAAGACAGTTCATTGGCACAGAATAATCTGCTCTTTTACTTCCAAAACATGACCAGAGATTAGTTAAAACCTTTGCCTTAAATGAAGATAGAAGAAAATCTATATATTGTATTCACCTTTTACGGTACTTTAGTGTGTGGGGTTGGAGTAACTCTGGAGCTCTGGGTCTAGTGTTGTGGGAGGGTAAAGGGCTCAATACGTTCTCCAAAAGCATGGGGCAGTTTGAGTGTGTGTGTGAAATCGTATCTGTAGTGAATAAAATCCCTCCAAAACAAAGTTTGACAAATTCAGGCTGCATGGCACAACACACAACTACTTGCCCATACATACTCACACAAGCACAGTTCCCAGCAAAAGGAGAAAGACAGGACAGACAACTAAAATGCATCAAATGTATCATGAGACAACACATCTTAATGAGAGTACACAAATACAGTTACATGAACGGAGGAGAGTGGCAGAAACAGACAGCTGGCCAAGTTTCATCAATCACAGGCAGAGAAAATGGAGATATGGGCTAACATCTTGCCAGAGGTAAGTCAACCCCTCCCCCCAGACCCTGCAAAGGCAAAAAAAACAGGAAGCTCAGTAACCCTAAGAAACTTTGCTCTTTTGCCCTAACAGCTTTGGATTTGGTAGAACATTTCAATCACAATGAAATGTCAAGTCTTAAGCATTGACTTAATAAATTTTTCTACCTGAACATTATATTATAACAACCTGGCAATGTTTCCTATGTTTCTTTTGTTTTTGCAGATTACTGAACGCCAGATAAAAGCTTAAATTACAGGTCAACACACAGTTTGGTTGAAAGCATTTCAGACTCCCTCAGAAAATCTACAAAAGGCAGACCAAGTCATGTAGACAGATGAGAAGCATGAAATATTTCCAGGACTGCAGATATATTCTGTAGGGGTCAGTGTCAGCAGCCAGTCCAGGTCCAAAGGAGTAGGGGAGGCGATGAGGGGAAGATTGTGTCTTCAGGTGGAGGGGAAGCATGTCTCGTCTGTAGCAGCCCAACTCTGCTCAGAAGCGCTTCGGTCCCCAGGGAGAGGCCTTGGCGGTGGCTGCCACAGGAGCACCAAAGCTGGGAAAGTCCTCAGAGCTGCTCATATCTGGAGCCTGGAGAAGGGGGAAACAAGCAGATTTCAGTGACAACCTTACTGATGTAGTTCCTTTTAATTAATATGCAATCATTAAACTACACAATTAGCATTGCAAATCTACAATAGGATTATAATAAAAGTCCACTAAAGAAACACAATGGTGCCAGATCTGTTTGGCCAACTCTTATCAACAATGAACATCTAAATGGTTGTCAAGAATGAACAAAAAAGTGAGATTTATCAAATATAAGATGTCATTTCTCTCACCTTCTCAGTGCCTGTTTGCCAGGGAGCCTCCCTCACCACAAATCCTTTGGATGGGCCCCGGTCCCGCCCTCCATCATCCATGGACGACGCACTGCGATCACCTGGGGGCTTCATGTATGTCATCTTAGACTCATTCTCAATCACATCAGCCATCTGAAAACCACAACAGAAAACAATTTTATAGAATAATCACAAATTATAACACAGTAATTAAATGAATGAAACAGGACAAAAGATTACACTAAAAAGCAATTATGCTCATGCTCATTACTTAAGGCCTACCATATTTTTATATAAGAACATCTTGAAACATTCAGCAAGCCTAATCAAATTACATTACATGACTAATCAATGTATTAATCAAACAACAAAATGGAATAAGTTATAACATCAAGGATAAAGCTTTCAATTGAAATAATTTAGTTGCTGGAGCATCAGCTATAAAAAGGCACCAAACATTCAACATTTCAGAGAAGCAGATTCGACTGGACATTCTGCAAGGGCTGGATGAAATAGCTGTTTATATTTTTATGTGTTAACAAACATTTGACAGTGATAAGCAAAAAAATGCTAAATAAAAGCCTGGCTATGGCCAACTGTTTACTGCAGGTTGCATGGCTGGACAATAACTGGTCAAATCATGACTGTCACCACTATGCAACTTAATACAAGTTTCCAAAAAAGCCAGGACACTAAGTGAAATGTAAAAAACATATTGCAAAATGCGCAAATAATTTAAACCCTATATTCAATACAATATAGTAGAAAGACAAACATGTTGAAACAGAAATGTTATTGTTGCTTGAAAAATATGCCCACTTTGAATTTCATACCAGCAACACGTTTCAAAAAAGTTGGGATGGGGGAGGGTTCAAATTGAAAGCTGTGCCAGGGGCCAGTAAAACAGCAGTCAACCCGGCACTGTATTTCTTGTGAATATAGAGGACATGTGATTGAACACAAGTTGAATGAAATTATTGTTTAATACTTTCTGTGGTATAGCATCATAAATGTAGAATCCCCATTGGGAAATTAATATTCGTTCTCAAAAGCGGTCCGGATAAGATGCCTAAACAGTAAAACCGGTTCATACTACATTGTATCTTCAGAAATGTTAAATCGCATTAATGTTTAATGAAATACTAAATATGCACTCAACAGAGCAAGCCTCATCTTGGGACAAACTGCTTTTCAGAGCGCTTTTGCAAAAACTAAGGTATTGCCGCAGACACAACTTTTCCAAGTGGCTAGTTTGACCATGTATTTTCAAGTCTGCTAGGTGGACCGCAGTCCAGTAAGACTAAGTTGGGCCAGTAGACAAAGACATCCAGTGTTTGATTTCCCCTTTTAAATTCATAGTATCATTCTAAAACTGCATGCCATCTTTGTAACACTTCCCAATTTGATTTTGCGTGAAAATCTCCCCCCTCGGTGTGGTACAGTACGGATGTCATCTTTTTGACCAATAACATTTGATGGCTCGTCTGTTTTAACCAATCATAGATCATAGTGCATTCTAGAGCAGCACCCAAACATGGTATCGTATGACGCAAAGCAAATGCGCTAAAAAAATTCCACCCAGGTTCCATGGGTGGAAAAAACAATAATGACAAGGGACACATACTGTTAAGGCAGGGTCGTTTATTAAGGGACCAAACATCTACCAAAAACCTGTTCTGAAGTCCCAGCAGAATGTCACGTGATGTGTTGTGGCCAAACAGGGTATTGATAACCCCGTGGCTGCACCATAAATTCAAAAAAATTATATTTACATACCATATAGCTGTAAAATGCATTTTCTTCCATATCGGATTAGGCCAATTTAAAATAAAGCCCGGGCAGTAGATTTCAGTGAGAAAAAAGTTAAATGGATCCTGGAGAGGGGCACCAAAAGACTGGAAAAGTTGTGATGCAAAAAAAGAAAATAAACCTGTGTCTTCAAAAGACACGGTTAAAACCAATATTGGAAGGCCATGATCATCGAGCCCTCAGGCGGCACTGCATTAAAAACAAACTTGATTCTATAGTGGAAATCACTGCATGGGCTCAGGAACACTTCCAAAAACCATTACCAGTGAACATAACGCAGCGTCGATGCATCCACAAACCCTCTGGATTATACTCACGATGTGCTAACTCATAAAAGACAAACAAAGGACACTCAACAAGAGTCACTGACTGCAATATACAGTACACAAATACACAAAATAAACCAAACAACAACATCGTAAGACTGGTGAGACAGTAGTGCAATGAACAGGGTATAAAGGGTGCTGGAAATATTATTGGGCAGGTATTATTTACATGACAGTGGATTTGATCTAACTACCTATACATGTACAGTGGGGCAAAAAAGTATTTAGTCAGCCACCAATTGTGCAAGTTCTCCCACTTAAAAAAGATGAGGCCTGTAATTTTCATCATAGGCACACTTCAACTATGAGAGACAAAATAAGGGGGGGGAAATCCAGAAAATCAAATTGTTGGATTTTGTAATGAATTTAATGTTAAATTCCTCTGTAAAAAAAAAGTATTTGGTCACCTACAAACAAGCAAGATTTCTGGCTCTCACAAACCTGTAACTTCTTCTTTAAGAGGCTCCTCTGTCCTCCACTCGTTACCTGTATTAATGGCACCTGTTTGAACTTATCAGTATAAAATACACCTGTCCACAACCTCAAACAGTCACACTCCAAACCCCACTATGGCCAAGACCAAAGAGCTGTCAAAGGACACCAGAAACAAAATAGTAGACCTGCATCAGGCTGGGAAGACTGAATCTGCAATTGGTAAGCAGCTTGGTGTGAAGAAATCATCTGTGGGAGCAATTATAAGAAAATGGAAGACATACAAGACTACTGATAATCTCCCTCGATCCGGGGCTCCACACAAGATTTCACCCCGTGGGGTCAAAATGATCACCAGAACGATGAGCAAAATACACAGGTGAACCCATTATAATTGGGTTCACCTATGTATGTAGGTCAAGGGTCACAGCTTCCCAAACCAATTTTGAGTTCCAATAATTGGTTCTAAAGATTTTGAAATCAGTAAAATGACAACAGTGCCCAAATTTATGCACATGCCTAATTTTGTTCGAACAATTATTGCACACTTCCTGTAAATGGTATAAACTTCGTTTCACTTCTCAAATATCACTGTGTTTGTCTCATATATGATATATTTAACTGATTTTTTTTATCCTAAGAACCAACAATTTATGAAGGAAAATCATGGACATTAACAAGGTTGCCCAAACTTTTGCAGACCACTGTATGGTTGGAGAGCCTCAGGAAATAGAAGTCGCTACAAGTCAACAGGTTCAGATGGGGGATGTGAAAGTTGAGGAACACAGTTGAGGAAAGATATGGAACGGGTAGTCCCTGAGCAGGTATGGTCTTGACACGATACAGATGTGGAGCTTGTTAAATCAGCGAATCCTGTGTTCATTAAAGTCAAGCCAGGGGTAAAACCAGTATGAAAAAAACAGTATTACATGAAACCAGAGGCAGTAACAGGTATTGAACCAACCATTGGGGGTTTAGCTGTGGCAGAGGTACTCGAAGAAAAGATCAGTGATTGCAACACACCTTTGTTTCCCGTTTTAAAGGCAGATAAGCAGAAGTGGCGTCTGGTTCATGATCTGCGGCCCATCAATGACATAGCAGAGGACTGTTTGGCTGAGGTCCCGAACCCCCACACGCTGCTAACATCCCTACCGATACTACATTTTTCAGTCTCATAGATTTATGTGGCGCTTTCTTCAGTGTCCCCTTAGCAGAGGAATGCAGGAATCTGTTTGCTTTCACCTACGGGGGAAGGCAATACAGATGTACAAGACTGCCCCAAGGGTTCAAACACTCCCCACACGTTATTAACCAGGTCCTTAGGGCAGACCTGGAGGAGCTTGTGTTGGAGGGAACACTACAACAGTATGTCGATGACCTACTGATATGTGCTCCCACCCTGGAACAATGCCATGCTGACTCCATTAAAGTGGGTTTAGCGAGTGGATAGAGGAGTATGCTATCAAAGTTGCACCTCTTAGGGGAGCTTATGAAAGACACCGGACAACAGCTGCTGAGGGCCAAATTGAATTGGAATTGTGATGCTCGAGCAGCGTTCGAAACTATAAAATGGGGCATGCAGTCTGCTCCTGCTCTGGGCACACTTGACCATTTCTGTTTTATGTTGCCAACAGGGCCAAGAGGTATGTTTCGGCGGTATTGATGCACACTTGTAGTGGCAGCAGGAGGCAGCCCATGGCGTATTATAGCATGAAGCTGGACTCGGTAGCGCAAGGTTTCCCACCAGGTTATCAGGGCTAGCTGCGGTACAGTATGCATATGATAACTGGATACGATCACCATTGGTTATCCAGTAATCATTTACACTCATCATAAAGTATCTGAGATGATAGAGCAGGGAAAGTTTGTGCTGACAAATGCTAGACTATTGGACTACCTGCCATTGTTAACCTACCCAGACGTGACAATACAAAAGTGTGCTACCGTTAATCCAGCAGAAAGAGTACCCCTCGACTATGAAGGTGATTGTGTGGCTGAGTCTCACCTTTACCAGGCTTTGGCCCTACCTTCTCTCCCTCCCAATTCAGGGAGCTGAGGAAAACTTATTTGTGGAGGGTTCTTGCAAGAGAGGTGGATGGTAATCCTGCAGGTTTTGCTGTGGTTAGGAGGGACCCTAGGGGTCAATTTCACACGATCAAATGTGCCCGCAGCCCTGCTCTGCTCAAATAGCCAAACTTAAAGCAGCCGCATGCAGGGAGGGGGGAGGCAAGATTGCAAATCTACACAGACTCTGCTTATGTACATAGGGTATGTCATCTGTTTGGAGCTGTGTGGAAACAGAGGGGATTTAGGAAATCTGATGGTACTCCTATTCTGCACCACGATCAGGTCCAGGACCTTGCTGCTTCCATGACAGGTGGCCGTTGTTAAATGTCAAGCACATAGGCAAGGCGACGACTTTATCACCCAGGGCAACAATGCGGCCGATGAGGCTGTAAACTCACATCCAAGTGTCATTCAGCTGTTTTAGCCCAGCTAATACTGGTTGAGGCATCACCTAGTATGGATGATATCAGAATGCAAGCTAGAGCTAATGTGTACGAGCAACAACTGTGGCTACAGTGGGGTGCCACAAGTGATGCCAAAGGCTTGAGGCATGCCCATACGGGACTCCTGGTGGCACCCTCTGCACCCCCTCATGGTTTTGAACACTAATGCGCATGGCTTTGACCATTGTGCAATGGGGGGTTTATGAGAAAAATTGCACACCAGGGTTTCTGGTCACCATACCTGCAGGCTACAGTAAACACGGCCCTGGCAGAGTGAGGTGTGTGTGACAAACAACATAAGGGAATAGTGACACCATTTTGCCACATTCCAATACCAGAAGGACCGTTCAGACATTTAGTCATGGACTATATGGATATGATAAGACCTACAGGACATGCTGGTAGTCATTGACAGGTTCAGCAGGTGGATAGAAGCGACCCCTTCAAAGGATCAAGGAGCAGGCATGGTGATGAAGTTCCTTACAAGAGAAGTGATGCCAATATTCAGCATACCATCAGAAATCAGTACTGACAATGGGTCTGCTTTTATTCAAAGAACCCTGAAACAGGTGATTCAACACCTGAACATCAAACAGAGGCTGGGATGTGTCCCACAGTCCCAGGGCACGGTACAGAGAGCAAACGGTACGCTAAAGACCAAGATCAATAAGATCTGTGCCAGTCCAGGTTTGAACTGGGTTGATTCTCTGCCACTAGCACTAATGAGTTGCCGCATGGAAGACCGCATCTAACACCGCATGAAATGCTTACGGGTCGACCCATGCCCGGGCCTGTGCTTCAAGGTCCTCATGAAGTGCCTCCACTGGAGCAGCTGGAGCTGGAATTCAGGGAATATACCAGACAACTAACTACTCTACATGAGCTTATTTACAAACAGGAGAGTACACAGAGCCAGAGGACCAGCCTGGAGCAGTAGTCCCGGGAGACCAGGTGTACATCAGGGTCTTCAGGAGGAAGTGGAACGAGCCAAGGCGTGAGGGACCCTTCAAGGTGACCCAATCCACACCAACAGCAGTTTGAGTAGAAGGCAGCAACACCTGGTATCACCTCAAACACTGCACCAAGGTCCCACAAGGAGCGGATTAAAATGAGTGTGTGAAAGCTGATCTTACAGACAGGAACAAGGAACAGGTGGGGGAAGGCTTGGAACCCTTAGCAGCAGAGGAATTGGTACCTGCACCAGAGGAACCCATGTCGCACAGAGCGCTGCAGGACCCAGGAATGGAGGGTGACCACTCAGCCTACTACTGACTGTTCTGGGGCTATGGCTGATGCAGCCAATCATCAAAAATGTTGGAAAGGAAGTTAAGGATAATGCAGGCAGGGACACTCACTTGGGATTGGTTAGTATTTTGGTAAATGGGGAACTATTGTCACTAAGGTAGTAATGGGAATAGTGTTTATTCTATTGGCATTGGGGTCATGCTGTGCAGTTCCTCGCCTCAAGACATTTCTGTTCCAGACTGTGAAAACTCAGACGATGCTACGGAGTACTCTGAATTCAAACCCAGACAGGGATGAGGGTCCATTGGAGATTCTCCACCCTGGGGGTCCTGGTCAGTATGTTAGCAGAGGGGGAGTTCCATGCACTGTCAACGGTGAGCCTCTCATCCCCCTCCCAGAAGTGTTGTGGGCAGACAGACAACTGACTCACGTGCTGAGCAGCAGTGCGGGGATATCGCTTCTACTGTACCAGGGAGCAAAGGACTGTCGGATCAGAAAACTCCACTAGAGAATGCATACGTGAATCGGGTTTATGCTGAGATGGGAGAGGTTCATGCCCAGACGGACAGCGGCAGCGGTGACCTTCCTGCTCCACCACCGGACGCTGCTACTTATTATAGGCCCCCACGCAGACCTTACCCTTGCCCATATAAGATTAACTGGTGTCTGTTCTGCAGCAGGGGACAGTGGATGCAAGTTTGTCACACTCAGATGGACATGATCACCATCCTGGACTTCACAATTGTGCTCTGTGCCAAAAGGGAGGAATGAGGCTGTTTTTCAATTAAAATGAGACTTATGGGGGGCTGTGGGGTAGTGTTGGGAAAGTATACTTGTTTGTTAGTATTGTTTACCATTCGATTCATTCATACCATTCTACCTCAAGTGTGACTTTTATGCGATCATCGTTAATCTAACTAATTTAATCAAATGTTCTCACATGTAAGCTCTATTACGCAACATCATGGGGTCAGATCTTTATATTAACCTTTTCTTTGTAACTTATATACTCATTTTGAAACACCATATTTTGCAAGGCTCAAGAAAGTAAATCTGCACACACTTACACACACACCAATATCCCACTGATTGGTAAGGTTAGTAGGTCTTTTACTTCATCTCAGCCTGAAAGGGGGGGAGAGGTTTGGCTTCCAGGCTCTGGGGACGACGGTTGACAAGGAGTTCAGTGTTAAGATGGCTGAGTCGTACAGGGACTGAGTGCTCCTCCTCACCGGTCGCTCTCAGGTCTAGATTTGTGTGGCTTTGTTGATGAAAATTATGATTTGTTCAATCAAGTGACCAAGTTTTTCCAAGAAAACCAATAACATACCCATACCATGTAGAAAGAATATTTTTACATCATTTTTTTTATATACAAACAATGCTTTAGGATACCATTGTTCATAAATAGCGATGTACTTACTTCATATGTTGGATGGTTCACGTCTCTGAGCTGTTGGAGCGGTCTGGCCATTACGCTTACGCATGGCATCCAGATACTGTTTCCATACAAATTACCATATTCGAAATACTTTTGCCCGTTCAAATCTAGTCTAAAACGTTGATCTATAATGTCCTATTTCGGAATGAAAGCGATGCAGGTCTTTGTTGATACCCAAGCTGCAGTCAATGGAGTAAGGAGTAGCCACTGGATCTGAGCTCGTGACATAGCCCATGTGATTCCCTGGGAGAACTTATCTGAATTGCTATTGGATTCCAGGCATCAGACGAACTAGCATAACATTGTTAGCAATTGGTCAACAAAGAATAGACTTATGATCAGCAGATGCACTAAGCTCCATTGCATGGAGTGCGTAATGGCCACCATTTTAGGTGCAACTTTGTGTTTTTCTTACAAAAGCTGCGATGCACGCAGGAAAACAAACATTCTCGTCAATCGCTTCATTGGAATTAGCCGCTAACTGGTAAGGAAAATATATAATCATTTGGTATCAATGAATACACTTACACAAAAAGTCATCTTCCGTGGAATTGCGGAGGCTGCTTGCCTAGGGTTAAAGGGAGTGCTCCAAATCTCATCTTGCTACTTGTATAAAAGATTCCTGTCCACAGAAGCAATCAGATTCCAAAGTTTCCACATGGCCAAGACCAAAGATCTGTCCAATGATGTCAGGGACAAGACTGTAGACCTACACAAGGTTGAATTAGCCCAGAACTACACGTGAGGATCTTGTCAATGATCTCAATGCAGCTGGGACCATAGTCACCAAGAAAACAATGGGTAACACTAAGCCGCAAGGTCCCCCTGCTCAAGAAAGCACAAGTACAGACCAAAATCGAGCTCTTTAACATAATCTCAACTCGCCGTGTTTGGAGGAGGAATGCTGCCTATGACCCCAAGCACAACATCCCCACCATCAAACATGGAGGTGGAAACATGCTTTGGGGGTGTTCTTGTGCTAAGCGGACAGAACAACAACCGTATCAAAAGGGATGATGGATGGGGCCATGTACCGTCAAATCTTGGACGAGAACCTCCTTCCCCCAGCCAGGGTATAGAAAATGGATAGTGGATGGGTATTCTAGAACACAATGACCCAAAACACATGGCCAAGGCAACAAAGGAGTGGCCTAGCCAGTCTCCAGACCTTAATCCCATAGAAAATCTTTGGAGGGAGCTGAAGGTTTGAGTTGCCAAACATCAGCCTTGAAAACTTAATGATTTGGAGAAGATCTTCAAATGAGGAGTGGGACAAAATCCCTGAGGTATGTGCAAACCTGGTGACCAGTTACAAGAAACATATGACCTCTGATTGCTAACAAGGGTTATGCCCACCAAGTCATGTTTTGCAGAGGGGTAGAATACTTATTTCACTCATTAAAATGCTAATCAATTTACAAAATTCTGGGGGGATTTTTTTTTGTCTCACTGTTCAAATAAACCTACCATTTAAAATTATAGACTAGTGATTTCTTTCAGTGGGTAAACATACAAAATGAGCAGGGGATCAAATACTTTTTTCCGCTCACTGTATAAATAAAGGTGACTTTTTTTCATCAAGTGAAAATATGAGAATTGTGGATTGTGCCAGAAATAGTCACAATAATGTATAACCGTAGATTTATTGCGGCCCAAAAATAAAATGAATACATGTCTTTGCTTTCAATAGATTGGAATTTAGGTCTTCCACATGAGCCACTGTCTTTAACCACTACACAACAGAATAACTAATTTCAGTAGCCACTAGACACAATTGAGCATTGTTCTAAACTAACGTTTCTTACTAAATTTACCTTGATCATAGCATATCTGAACTGTATGGCTTTTGACATTTGCTTTAAGAGTGCGCTCTAATCTCAGCTCGTTACCTGTATAAAAGACACCTGGGAGCCAGAAATCTTTCTGATTGAGAGGGGATTAAATGCATATCTCCCTCATTAAAAATATGACATGTTTTTCTGAATTTCTTTAATTTATTTTACTCACTGTTTAAATAAACCTACCAATAAAATTATAGACGGATCTTTTCTTTGCCAGTGGGCAAACATACAAAATGAGCAGGGGATCAAATACTTTTTTCTCCTCACTGTAGTTATTTTATCAATGTCATTCACAAAAGAAAAATGTTATGCCATGAAAGAAAAAAAAAAAACATATGCCATTAAATGAAATAGCTTTGGCAGACTTGCTAGAAATTGCTAAATTCTTGACTATTCTAGTAAGCTAGGAGATACTGATAAAGCTTATAACTGGCTAATACGCTCTTAAAACCACCAGTTGTAAACACCAGTTCATAGACACTATAACGTTTCTTACTAAGTTTACCTCCACCATATAGTCAGTTCAACTGTATCAATATCATTCACGAATGGCCAATTAGCTGCTGAAACAGCCAGTAGCAAAAGAAGATTTGTTCAGGGTAGACACAAGGCTATACTGACACCAGTCAAACGAACAGCTCTGTGGTGTAGTGGTTCACGACCCAGCCTTCCAAATGGACAATCCGGGCTCAAATCTCGAGGGCAAAAAAAACCTTTGTTGCCCGGCTGAACTAGGCTTGCCTGATTTCTTGTTAAAATAGCTGCTAGTTTACACTCTGGTATATTCTTGCTTTATATATTTCTTACTACGTAATTGTGTGGCATGTAATAATAATTTAATTGTGCAGGATGATCCTGTGTTATTTGGTGCATTTGATAAATACATTATGAACTTCTGGATTTCCTTTCGTTTGTATTGATGTCAACTGCCTGCTCATGGATCTTGACTTAATTCAATTTTACCCACTCTGCAATTGGGACAATAACTCTGCCTCTCCAGAGTTGTACTGTGGGACAATTAATGGAGAAATCTGAAGACCATTTTCACGAGAACCCTTTGACTAGAGGATCATTCACTTAGAAGAGGAAAGGCAAATTCAATTCTATGAAGTTACCCAGTTCAACCCATGGCAACAAGTCAGACTGTGTATTATAACACAGCAATCGGAAGTATTACTTAAAGTACACATTGCCTTCGGATATTCTGGGGTACGCGTTGAGGATTAACATGTTCACCATTGCTCCCCTTCCGCTACTCTCCAAGCTTCTATTGGGTCGATTCAGCATCTGTGTATTATTGCTAGAACAAGCTCCATCCCAAGAAAAGAAATTCTTATTGCTTACATTCAGGCAGACAATATATTTTCCTTTCTCTCTAGCAAATAAAGTTTGACTGTCCAAGGTGAATATCAGATGAAATATGTAACTTCTAGCTAGATAATACTAACTTTTGTTTACGGTATATACGCTCTCTTCCCGAACGAAAGCGTGGATTGATACAATTGTGAACAAGACAGACCGGTAAACACAGGAAGTAGCTGTTCATTTGAAATGAGAAAACGTTGTTCTTTGAGGTGAACACCTCAAACACCTCACTTGTCTTAGTTTGGAGTGTTTTATTTTTCCGCTTGCAATACAGGTTTGCGATAGGGGTATGTATTCATGAATTTGTATGACGATCATAACACTAATTACTGACAGAGACAAAGATGAATAATGGATTGTTTAAAATATTACTGTGTACCAACTAAGGGGACTGTCAGAGTCACTGAAATAATTTTTTTTGACACATTATCCTTTCAGTTTTATGACACTATGCAATAATGCAAATTATGGTTTAATTAATCATTTAAAGAAAGTTTCTTAAATTACTGTAAAGGTTTTCAAAGGTTAGTGTCATTATAATCCTGGCGAACTAGGAGATTTGCATGTTTCCGAATTTCTTTACTGCATAAATGACATTACATTAAATTCAGGACATCCATCATTTTACAAACCCTGTACACCATTGAGAGGACAACAGTACTTACATACTCCTCCTCCAGGTTTAGGAGGTGGTCGATGGCTTCATCAACCAGCTCAGGACGTCCAGTGACAGACACTTGATTGGGGTCAGCAGCTCCAGGCAGTGGGAACCTCAGATCAACCTAAACGAAAAGACCAGAATAAAGGGATAAATCCAGGACTTCACAACAGTTGTATGGACCTCTGCATTCTACGGCACAGCATTTTTAGGCAATCCACGACAGTGTAACTAATCTGGTTTATTACCCTGGATTTGGCACACTTGTCCCACAAAGGGTATTGTAAATTTCCAAGCACTATTTTGGCAAAATAATATTTGGACAAGTTATCCATTTCATACTCAAGTGTCACGGATTTAACATGAAACTATGATATACTGGCTCGTCAAGATATGATCAGCTAATTGTCAGACTTTAAAAAAAAATGTGCGTTAATATTTTGATGGTGCTATAGATGGAGGACAATTGCAAAAATGATTGCACCAACTATACTGGGTGGTCGAGATATGGCCATGAATTCGGCTTTGTTTCTTTGTAGTTTGCTAAAATTTTGAGGAAAACAAATGATTTGTCACATGATATGGGGTCTGGGGAGGGCAATGTTTCTAAAACCTGATTATTAGGGACTGCCGGCAAAAGGCCTTTTGATATTGTTTGTGACCTGATCTTAGTGACCTAGAAGCCCTTTTCACAGATTTTGGAGCTGGTTTTAACACTAAACACTTGAAATGATCTTGGACCAAGAATGTACTCCTAAATCAGAAAGTTACAAGCAACTTCTAGTGTTAAGGTGTTTTGTGAATACACACTCCCTGAGCTTGCAAAGCATTGCTGCAACAAGATAAATAGCAAAAGCCATGAAAGAGGGTATCACAGGCAACTCATCTGAACAATTTGAAATTAGTTCAAATACTCTTCCAGAAACTGAGAATAAAATAGACACCATGATTCAAAAGTTTGTGGTCAGAAATGTTTTTTTTTTGGCCAATTCAACTAACATTACATTGATCAGAAATACAGCATAGACATTCATAATGTTATAAATCACTATTGTAGCTGGAAATGGAAGATTTTGAATGGAATTTCTACATGGGGTACTGAAGCCCACTGTGAGCAACCATCACTCCTGTGTTCCAGTGACACGTTGTGTTGGCAAATCCAAGTATGTCAATTTAAAAGGCTCATTGATCATTAGAAAACCCTTCTGTGATTATGTTAGCATGGCTATAAACTGTTGTGCTGATTAAAACAGGCCTTCTTATGAACTTTCTTTTAAACCTGGCTGTCTATTCATGTTCTGAGAAAAGAAGGCTATTACATGTGAGAAACTTACAGGAAATTGACAATCTCATACAATGATGTAATGGTGTAACACCCCCTCACAGAACAGTGCAAACTCTAACCAGAATAGAGAGAACAGTGGGAGGACCCAGTGCACAACTGAGCAAGAGGAGTGTCTACTTTGAGAAACAGATCCCCCACATGTCCTCAACTGGAAGCTTCATAAATTAATACCTGCAAGACACATTATCAAAGGAGAAGAGGTGACGCCGGGATGCTGGCCTTCTGTGCAGAAATCTTCCTCTATCCAGTTTGTGTTATTTTGCTCACCTTAATCTTTTTTATTGGCTTGTCTGATAAGGCTTTTTCATCGCAACACTGCCTAGAAGGCCAGCATCCCAGAATCGACTCATCACATCACTGTTGATGTAGAGACTGGCATTTTGATATTATTGAACAAAGCTGCCAGTTGAGGACATGTGAGGCTTCTTTTGACATAGATTTAACTGGGCACATAGAAAACAAGTTAAATCAAATATTGGATTAGCTTTCGTTGACAAGAAATGACATTACAACATTTCACCCCAAATTGTCAGAATACCCAAATAGTAGTTTGAGGTTTTCTTAAAAACAACCAATTCAATGCTTCTCAACTTAAAATAAAGAGCTATTTTCCAAAATGATCTACATATTGCCACTGGCCTATTTAAGAGAAAGCTTCAGCTTTTTGTCTGTACTAGGTCTTATTCCGAATTTTATGAAAATAGAAGCCATTGAAAATGTCACTTGGTTGTCACAATCAAATACAAGCGTAGTCGTGTGGTGCCTAATCTGAGACTTGAAGTAAGATTGTTGGTTAACTGCGTAAAAGGTTTACTATAAAAAAACTATGCCTTTTGTCACTGTAGCACACACTTTAGTGATTATTTGCAAGGGGTTGTGCGGATGCCTTCTCTAAAGATTTTCTTGAAATGTTTACTATGATGTCACCCCTCAATAACTAAAAAAAAAAAAAAAAAACCTGTGCAGCCTATTGGCCTTTGACACAGCAGGGAGAAACATAGCGGTAGAACTTGGAAAGGTCAGTACCTGGAGTTGATCAGATCAGATTTTTTTATTTCTGGTTGTCTTGTCAATCACTCTTATTTGTTTGTTATTTTACCAAACATTGGCTTAATGTTTCATGAAAACATCCTGCATGTAATATTTCCAGGGATCAGAGCCTGTCTTAAATAAAAAAAATAAAAAGTAGCATTTTCTTTATCAGAGACCATGATACAGATCAATGTGCAGAACTAAATTCTACAAGACTCCTTGAAGTTCTTAGTCCAACACTAAACTTCATCAGTACCTAGGGAACCATTCTGGATGTCGAGTGCTAAAGGTCCAATACCCCAACCCTACTCACCTTGAACTCATCCATAATCTTGCGGATGCCCTTGCCACGGGCCCCGATGATCCTGGCATGGACACGGGCATCCAGGGTGATATCCTCAGAAATCATCTCCTCCAGCTCATCCACAATGGCTTGGATGGCATCCTTGGCAGCTGTAGCCTTGTGCTCATATCCAGTGATGGTGATCTGGTCCTGGCGGGTGGACATAGAAGCAGATGATGCATTAGGACAATATAACAATTAACACTAACCTAAAATGTAAGCATGTTAGATAATTAGATTTGCCTGAATTCCTTGCCTTACTAAGGCCTATTTGAGAACATCCAAGAGCAGTTTCAACTTGAAAATTGCACTTGCCCATGGAATAGAGCAGGGGTTCTCAGAGTCTGAGACAGCAGGTCTCCTTTTTGATTCTTGCCACTATTGCACACTACCTCCCACCATTTGTACACTTGGTGTTTTGTTTCAATTTAATTGGAGTTTGGCTCCAAAAGAAGGATTTTCTTTAAGAAAACATTTAATATATGGAGTATGTCTACAATAACTTTGTAAATATTTAAGTATTGTAGGCAAAATTCATAATGATCATCACCAGCAGGGTTAATGAAGCCACCATTAACCAATGACTGCCTGCCTCCTGATCAATCATTTTCCATAAAACCGCTACAGTGCCTATTGAAGGAACTGAAAAATGTCAATTCTATGTTTTATTACACGGAACAAAATAGAAAAACAACACTTGTTTTTGCCCCCATTCAGCATGAGCTGAACTCAAAGATCTAAGACTTTCTCTATGTCCACAAAAGGCTTATTTCTTAAATATTGTTCACAAATCGGTCAAAATCTGTGTTAGTGAGCACTTCTCCTTTGCCGAGATTATCCATCCACCTCACAGGTGGGGCATATCAAGATGCGGATCAGACAGCATGAGTATTGTACAAGTGTGCCTTAGGTTGGCCACAAAAGGCCACCCAAAAATGTGCAGTTCCATCACACAGCCCAATAACACAGATGTTGCAAGTTGAGGGAGCGTACAATTGGCATGCTGACTGCAGCGATGTCTACAAGAGCGGTTGCCCGTGAATATAATGTTAATTTCGAACATTTGCAGTCTCCAAAGGGGTTTCAGTAAATTTGGCAGTACATCCAACAGGCCTCACAATGGCAGACCATTTTTAACCACACCAGCCCAGAACCTCCACATCCCGCATCTTCACCAAGAACCTCTGAGACCAGCCATCTGGACAGCTGCTGCAAAAATCTGGTTGCATAACCAAAGAATTTCTGCACAAATGGTCAGGAACCATCCCAGGGAAGCTCATCTGCATGCTCATCGTCCTCATTGGGATCTCTACCTGACTGCAGTTCGGGCATTTTGGAGAAGGGTTTTCTGCAAGGATGAAATCCGGTTTTCACTGTACAGGCCAGACGGCGTGGTGTGGGTGAGCGGTTTGCTGTAGTGGTTTACTGTGGATCAAGTTGCCCATGGTGGCGGTGGGGTTATGGTATGGGCACGTGTGTGTTATGGTCAACGAACACAGGTGAATTTTATTGATGGCATTTTGAATGCACATTAATACCGTGATGAGATCCTGAGGTCCATTGTTGTGCCCTTCATCCACAACCATTACCTCATGTCGTAGCATGATAATGCACAGCCCCATGATACAAAGAACTGTACACAATTCCTGGAAGCTGAAAAAAATTAAAATAAACTGCATTTCTTGCATGGCCAGTACACATGTCACCCATTGAGCATGTTTTGGATGCTCTGGATTGGCGTATACAACAGCGTGTTCCAGGGCCTGACAATATCCAGCAACTTCACACAGCCATTAAAGAGGAGTGGGCCAACATTCCACAGGCCACAATCAACAACCTGATCAACTCTATGCGAAGGAAATTTGTTGCACAGAGTGAGGCAAATGGTGGTCACACCAGATATTGGTAACACTGCACATTTTTGAGTGGCCTTTTATTGAGGCTGAAAAATACTCTGGGAAATATGTCTGCAAAGGAGAAGTGCTCAATAACACAGATTTTGACATATTAGTGAACAATATTTGAGAGAAGTAGGCCTTTTGTGTACATAGATAAAGTCTTAGATCTTTGAGTTCAGCTCATGATGAATGGGGGCAAAAACAAAAGTGCTGCGTTTAGAATTTTGTTCAGTGCAGATATTCAATGATTCTTTATATTTAGTACAGACATGTATGCCAATGTACTTAATTTCTGTCCTAGTGGGCAATCATTGGAATGTTAGTGGTTAAAACTAGAACCGCCAGGGCTTTTTAACCCCCTATAACCGCCAGAGCCGAACGCCGTTTGGTGTCATTAGCATATGAATCGTCCCTATTAGCATGGAAAATCTCATCCGCAGAATCACCATCCAGTCAGAGCATCAGTTAATCTACTAAGTCTAAAAAAATTCTGTTTTAAACGGTTAAATTAATTTGAATTTCATTGGTTACATTTATTTCGCATTGAAGGTCTCCTTATACAAAAAACGACAAAAGGAATACATAGAAAAATAAATGATTTAAATGCCAATGCATAGCTCTAGTCTCATATTACAGGCATATAAGACTATTCTATCGGTGACAAGAATAAGTTATCAATAAACAGAGAGAAGCTCTTAGAAAAAGACGAGGTCCGAAATGAATAGGCTGTGAATAAACCAGCACACGCACAGGCACGCGCGTGCGTGCACGCACACGGCTGGGCTATTGTAAACATTGTTGATCATCCATCATGCTAATAAAAATAAGAACCCAGACAAAAAAAGAAAGTGTTGTCATTTTGAGATCCGAACCCGGGTCACCCACATGAAAGGATGTCGTTAACCACTACACCACAGAACTGTACATTTGACAGGAGTCTGTATAGACCCTTGTCTAACCTGAACAAATAATCTTTTGATACTGACTGTTTCAACAGCTAATTGGCCATTTGTGAAAGATATGACGTTTCTTCCTAAATTTACCTCCACCATAAATACAGACTATATGGCAAATTAGCTTGAAATAGGCCTTATCACTCTCTACCAACTTTCTGGAAAAGTCAAACATTTTGCAATTGCTAGAGTCGTTTCAACAGCTTATTAGCCAGTAATAGGCTTACTAGTATTTACTATCTATAAGACATGAGCAATTGCTAGCGAGATTGAAGATGAACTTTTCCATGCCAGAAAAAGCTGCAATATAATCGTAAACGTGTTTGATTACAGACCTACTATAATGTAGATACTGAATATTTTAGTCAGCAAAGCTTTCGTCTATACAGAATAATACATAATGCATACTTCACTTTGCCTGCGAGGAGATCCGAACAAAGGACCAACAGTTGGCAGGTCCGCTTTGCTAACCAATACGCTATTTAACAAAGTCAGTCAGTCATTGCGACATTCGCTCTTCTTAGCCAGCTCCGCTTACGCAGCCCGGCAAAAACTAGACAACCCTGCATCAGTCACCAAACTTCACAAGCCAGTTGCAATGTTGTTGCTGACTGTACTAACACCGGAAAGAAATGTACGTAACATGTCAACCATTGATTAAAAAAAATAATCAGCTTGACATTGCCTTTACAGTTGGTTATAATTCATAACTGCTTTCCAATAACTATTGCACCTCCCTGAAGCTCTCTAGCACCCCACTGGTGTGGCACACCTCACATGGAAAACCCCTGGAAGACAGGACACAAGGACTTGAGGAAAGTAGTCAAGAGTCCAAAAGTAGATGCAAACCTGTACCTGGTTCTCATCGTTCTTGTCTGGGAACTGTATGTTGACATCATGCTCAGTACGGATGTTGGTGATAATGGCCCCCTTACGGCCAATGATCTTGGGATGATACTTTGGATCCACAGTGATGGTCAACTTGAAGCTCCTGAGGGACTGCAATGTAGGACAAAATTTAATCCTGCCAAATTAAATACTGTGGTTTGGGGTTGGACCACGAAGACAGGCTATAGAATTAGATTATTAAGTGTACCCGATCCTCCTGCTCAGCCATCAGCTCCTTAACACGCTCTAGGAGACCATCCTTGGCACGGTCCAGGTGATTGGCAAGGCCAGTTATGGAAATGATATCGGACTGCAACTCAGGAGCAGGCACTTGAATATTAACCTAGGCAGTTGAGGGAATGGATGTGGATAAGAAAACATGATTAAGACATAAGAGAGATACTATATATTGAATTTCAGCTAATCCCATTGTTGAAGTGCAAATGAAAGTACAGTAGCAATACCTCAAATTCATCCATCATTTTACGAATTCCACTTCCCTTCTGCCCAATGATGTAACGATGAAGCTCGAAAGGCACTTCCACCTCAGTGGTGACAGGGACCAAAGCCTAAGCAAACGTTTTTGGAAAAACATGATTTGGTTATAAATTTGTATTAATATGTTTCTTCTTTTAGTGCTCTAAACTGTTGCAAGTAGACTCATTTAGGTATGCATGCTATACCCATACAGTTTATAAAGGTATGAGTTCAATAAATACTGTGGTGAATAAAATGCATAAAAGCAGGACTGACCTTGAGTGCCTCCACAGCAGCCTCACATCTCTCCTTGCGGCCAGAAAGCATGATGATATCACACTTCTTATGTGCAGTGGGATCCACAGGTGTAGCAGCCTCTTCAGTGACCAGCACTTCCTCATTAGCCTCTCCATTTTCCTGCACTGAAGCTGGAGCCTCGGCCAGGGGAACTAGGGGGAGGAAGAAGTGTCAGGTTTAGCCTTGGAGAGAATTACAGTTCAATATTGACAGAGGAGTGCATATAAGTAACAGCCAAAATACATGAAAAACCTGAGTGAGAGGAATACAAAGTATACACAAGTGCTACAATGGGGATGTGGAATTAACATCAAATCATGTTGACGGTGAAATAAAAATGACTTCATTAACAAAAAAGCATCATGTTTAATTCTTTGCAACTATTCACAATTTACCTGAATATTATTCAAATGCATAATCAAGTAAACTTACAAGCAGATTATAAAGAGATTGGTCAAAATTGCAATCAGTGCACTTTTACCACAGAAAAGTCCATTTAAGAATGGTTCAAATTCAGTCCAATTGCCTCTGAAAATGCCCCTCTTGTTAATGCAGTCCAGTGTGAATTCAACAAGACTAGAATGACATCATTGTCTTTGACACAGACAAAATTACATACATGAAGAAAGCCTACACAGCTGCATGTGTCATTGTTCCCCAACTCCTTACCCATAACATGCATGGCTTGCATACCAAAATTGATTAAGAGTGCTTTCTGGCAGTCTTTTGATCAGTTTTGCTGAGTTGAGTTTTATTGATAATATTTTACCAGGCAGAGGCATGCAAGCGCTACCATACCTTCCTCACTACCAAAAGGTCAAAGACAAAACAATGTCTCCCATCAATGTGCATCACGCTAGAACTTGTGGTTCTCAGCAGGGAAGTACCACTCAGAGCAGTTTGGCTTTTACATTAAGTGTTTATAGAGGGAAATTTATCATTCAAGCACGCTGGCCAAATGCTACAAAGATGCAATCTTGACAACATCTACAATGCTGTGTTGTCAAGCTGTAGGCAATCAACTGTCAACAACCCACAAGCCTTGGTCTTCATACACCGCATATATGAAGACCACAAAATTGAACATAGAGAGCTTTAAGAAAATAAACAAACATGGATTGTAGCCAAGGTGCCTTTATAGCAGCCTTGGCTGATCACTCTGCTATTTTAAAACATTTTATTGATTTATGTATTTTTTATGTGCATTTATCTTTAATAAATATTTTTTTATGAGTTGCTAATCAAATGCTGATCCATTATATCTAACAATTTCCTTTTATCTGTAAACATTTAACAGAAAGTCAGAAAAGCCACAATAAAATAAATCCTCTAAATCAATCATGGGTGTTGTTAATATTTCATTATCAAACAACTTTGACAGCCAGATGGGATTGTATATTGTCTACCATGGCAAGAAACAAGTTGAATACTGAAATAGTGGTAATGGGTTAGGTTATTGTCTAAAAAAAAAAGCGCAGTAAAAACTGCTCAACTTGCTGATGTTAAACTACATGCCATGATTATCTCAAGTCACCTGATCTCAGACATCAGTTTACAAAGTGGGCAAAGTGGAAATTCCATGGAAGAATTATGTTGCATCCACTAATCCTTCTAGAGACTCGAATCTATGCCCAGATGCATTGAAGCACTTTTGGTGGCTTGTGGCACAGCAAGAAGAGCTCTAGCCATCCATTAGAATCCAACTCCTCTGCAGATTTCTTCCTAGGTTGCAACCCAACTAGAATTTTTCCTAGCTGCTCCCATGGGATAGGCTTTTTGACAACTGCTGATGTAAAAACAGCAGTATAAAAAAATAGGAAAGAGATTGATTTGACTAGAGTTGATTGAAAAACAAAAATATGGTTGATTAAATAGCAGAGTAATTGTAAATATAGCTAACCTAGGGCAATAACTACTCAACAAGAACTACAAAACAAATCCTGCATCAACACTCCAATGTTTATGCCGGAGATGGATGCTTTACCAGCAGGTACGATGGCTGGTCCTTTTCCTGGGGCATCCAGTCGCTCAGGGAACTTTATCTGCACATTGTGGTCCCTGGTGATGGCCTGGATACGGGAGCCTTTGGGTCCCATTATAGAACGGTGGAATTTCTGAGGAATCACACACTCCATGGTCACCTGGGCATCCTGGAGACAAAGGAGAAGAGGACAGCCAGTCAGAGCCAAGAGGACAGGACAATTTTCCAATCGTGTATGGCAGTCTGTTGCTAGCAATAAAATTAGCAAATTATGAATAGCCTCGTCAACATAGTGGTAACTGAACAGACGGGCATGATGGGTTGTTCTCCAGCAAACAATGGCAAAACAAATTTGACTAGTAGCAGAAAATGTTTGGAGCCATGTCCATGAGGGCAAAGACAACTAATTAAAAATACACTTTACTTTTGTAGAAATTAAGGTAACTAGGAACTTTGAAGAGGTTGGCCATTTCAAAGGTCTGACCATGCGCCTGGTGTTTACTGTAAACTCACCAGGTCCTCAATGATCTCAAGCATGCGTTTCTTGGCCGCTTCCACACAGTCTTTGGCTCCCTTCAGAGTGACCTTGTCGCTGTTGGTGCCAGTCCTCGGGAAGCTCACCATGACACCGCCGTATTCATCTGCAATGTCCCTCAGCACTTGGCCACGGCGTGCCACAAAGTACCGGTGATGCTTTGTTTCCACGGTCATCACATCTTCAACTACATTATCCTGAAAGACAACACACCAAGCGCTTAAAAAAACACAAGAAGGTTTGCATTTTATAAGCGTTTTATAAGCGTTTGCAAATGCTGAGTATATAAACCTAAAGCAGGGGCTCACAAACTCCCCATTTCATTTTGTGGGAACACAACGGAGCTCTAGGAAAGATGCTTTTTGACTAGGGAGATAGGGACAATATATAAAATAAATCAACAAATAATCAAATGACAACACCTTCAAAATTCAAAGCATTTAATTCTACTGATTGAAGTACCAAACCAGATTAAGACATAGCCAGATACTTTATTTAATAGCCTTTAAAAAATTGCAGGTTTTAAAACATTCCTGTTTCAACAAATACCTAAAATGTATTGATAAAGCTCTTAACGGTACCAGGCTCCTGATGAGTTCCTCCAGTTCCTTCTGGGCCTCCCTGACCGCATCCTCTGTACCCACTACTGTAATCAGCTCCTGGTCCTCATCATCAACTGTGGGGAAGATGATCCTGGCTCCAGTACTGTCTCTTACTTTCCGGATGTTCCCACCTCCCTTACCAATTAAGAACTTATGGTACTCCGGCTTGGCCTTGAGCTCAACAGTGTGGCTCTTGGTTTGCTAGTCAGTAAGGAAAAAAAACTATTTTAGAATGATTGCTGTATAGAATGCTTAAGAATGTAATGGTGGGGCTTATTTCTCCACCCTTCACAATGCATGCAGTCAACTGACAACCACATATAGGATTACTTTCAACATTTGATGTTTTCTTTGAATATATTTCTATTGAATTAATGTTTTAATAATTTGCACATCATTGCTTACTGTTTTAATTTACATTCTACAAAGCGTCCCAACTTTTTTGGAAACAGGGATGAACTTATGAAGCAATCTAATACAGTAATAAATAAGGATTGTATTAAACACTAAAACATTCAGAATTCCATATACCAATACTCACAACGCAATTCAAGTATAGTCAATCACTTACACAGCAACATTGTGCTTTATAATTAATAATAAATGAACATAGAATTATAAATACCAGAATCATTTGTAGATTTTATTATTTTTCCTCAATGAACAGAATTACAAATATCAGAATCATTTCTATATTTTTATATTATATAATTATTGCATTATAATGATGATTATAGTAACATTTTGTAGTGCAGGTCTTTGGCTGCCAAATGTGGAATTTGTTAAACCACTTGTTGAATAAAGCAGAGCTAGATTAATTAGGGAGGTGTCATTAAAAACTGCTTCACATTACTCAAAGCAGACATTGACCACTTACAAATCAAAGCTATACAATTGAATCTTGTAATAACATCTGGTATATAAAATGTTGTCACTTCATAGGCATTTTAGCACTTCTCCTAAAGCAATCAAATAAGACTTAGATTTAAAAGTATTCTATTAGTGCAATTATTATGCAGTACTGATGCTCACCGACAAAAACATTAGAAATGAAATGCCACTGAACACTTTGCTTTATCATCCTTAAAACAGTACCAGCAATTTTGAAGCACTATTGTGCTGATTTTGACTATACTTAAAACACATTACAAATATGGCTAGAAAGTATTTACGAGGGTCTACAATTATACATATACTGCATTATTATTGTAATACATCACATTGTGAATACATATATTGCATTATACATTTTGGATGTTAAGTGTTACCACATTGGAATGCATATCTGCAATGAATTGAATAAGAATAACAACCCTCCCAGCTTGATGTAGCAGCCAATTAACAAATCAGAAGCATACGTCATAACCTACAGCCAACTGACGAACACAGATTACGAATAAGAGCTAGGAGCAAAACTAACCTTTTCCTCAGCCAGAGAGAGCAACTGTTTTTTAGCCTTCTCCACCTCCTCAGCTGGGCCCCTGATGGTCACTGTATCAATACCAGACCCCTCGGTGGGAAAGTGGATATGTACACCACCACACTCCTCCATAATGGAGCGCACAAAACGGCCCTTAGAGCCAATCAGGGAGTTGTGCAGTTTAGAGGGAATGGACACCTCCATCTCTGTGATGTTGGCCTGGAGAGGAAGGACAGAATGCAGAATCAGTGCACTTTACTGGACTTAAAATGGACAACATGGTTGACTATGAAGTTCAATGGGCCTGAGAAGAGACCTTGGTTACTCTAGTGTTTCATCCCAAATAAATGTATAGGTAAAAGTCAATATTAGGGCTGCTTGTAAATACACATTAGGGTAGGGTGATATACATTTACCTAATGTTCACATTATGAAAGGCATACATTTTTGGGGTAGGAAAACGAGTCAGCGCCATGCTCAGTTGGGTTATAATACTTTACATTGGCTATTTACCAAACGAACATAAGACCAGAAGACTACAAACAAAAGACTAGAAAGGAGGCAAATGTCTATAATGTTGACTGGTTTGGGCAATTTGGAACTAAAATGGCTAGAGGATCACCTGTGTAGATCACCTAGATCAAGAAGGGGGTTGTTGTCCACAGCACAGTTTTACATTATATCAATTAGCCTGCTAATTGTGTATAGTTCTCTCATTATTTCTAGGGTAAACAGTATAAAGAAACATTCACTTAGCAATCTGATAGATCATATCCCCTTAGTCCAAACATATGATGCCTGGACCCCTTTTGTATTTTTAACAGTAAGACAGGCTAAATTTCTCTGAAGGAATGCAGACAAAGGTTTAACTAAAGAAAGGAAAAGGCTTGGATATATATAATCATTTAATTTGTGATTTTTCCCAGCCCACCAAGGTTTTATAATAATACATTAGGGAAGATCAGGAGAACATTTGTGGTCTGAACTGGGAACATTTAAAGGAAAAACCAAAAGCCTGCAGACACTCGGCCCTCCATGGAACCGGTTAGACACCCCTGTTGTAAAAGGTTGTTGGAGCAGACTAACATGCTTTTAGATATAAAGCGGACTCTGTCCGAATGACAGATTTTGCACTCAAAAACATTTGTTTTTTAATCAGGAGTGCATTGGTCATGGAGTGTTTGTGAATAGAATGAGCCAGTAGCAAAATGATCCAATTTACAGTCTTATATAAGTTGTCTAAGGGCCAACGTGGCTCATCTCCATGAGCAAAGCCAGTAACTTACCAGCTCTTTTTGAATAGCCAGGATGCGGACTCTTGCTGCCTCACAGTTTTCCTTCTTGCCGGTAATGACAATCATCTCAGAGTTGCTATTTTCAGCAGGCAGGTCAATCCGGGTGTTTGTTTCTTCCCGAATCTGGGAAATAAGTAAAGCAATCTATGATCAGGGATAACAATTTTGAAATAGTTTTTCAGGCTTTATCAATCCAAACCAAGTTTATTAAAACCCTAGGAGAATATACCTTCTTGATGTTGGCCCCTCCCTTCCCGATAATGTTTTTGTGGAACTGTTTGAAGATGGGCACAGAGACAGAGAAGCCATTCTCCACCTAAAAACAATGATTACATGTAAAAAAAAAAAAAAGAACTGTAGAGGCAAAAACTAAAATGCAAGTTAACTGCCAACCAACTTATTATTGAATAATATTAGATAACTTCTTAAAACCGAATGAGTTTCACACTCTACTCCAAGTTCATGCAGAGTTGTACCAAAATGTTGAACTAAATCATACCATGTCAGCAACCATCTTGGCCATGAATTTGGAGCATTTTTCCACCTCATTTCTAGGACCACGCAGCTGAACAATGTCACTTTTCGCTGACGGGTCTGGAAAGTTGATGATGACCTGGAATTGATCCAAAATAAGGTTTCATGAAGCTCACAACTTACATTTCAATAACTGCAATTGCATCCACCCAACTGTTACCGACATGCTTTCTTAATGACTAAACTAGAAGAGATTAAACTGACGATTCATTCATATACAGTCCCCTCCAAAAGCATTGGAACGGTAAGGCAAATTCCTTTTTTTGTTGTTCACTGAAGACATTTGGGTTTAAGATCAAAAGATAAGTATGAGACAAGACTTCAGAATTTCAGCTTTCATTTCCTGGTATTCACATCTAGATGTGTTAAACAACTCAGGACAGACAACTATTTGTTTGAACCCATTTTTCAAGTGAGCAAAAGTATTGGAACATGTGACTGACAGATGTTGCTTGTTGCTCAGGTGTTGCTTTTTAGGTTGATTGTTCAAACATTAAATCGCTCTGCATGACTAGTCTAAGTTTCCATCCTAGGTTTTAAACCTATAAAGACTGCATTTCTTGTTAAAGAGGATAAACCAACATGAAGACCAGTCTATGGGATTCGAGTACAGAGTGTGCAAAGACGATCATCATCAATGGCCACTGGCCGTTTTAACAGCGTATTAGCCAGTATTAGGCTTTACCAGTATCTACTAATTTACTGAAATAGTACAGAATTGATTTATTGCTAGAGTCGGCCAAAGCTATTTCATTTAATTATTTTCTTTCATGGCATAACATACATTTTCTTTGATTCGAGAATGACATTGATTTAAATATCAATAAAGGCGCCGTTAACTAACCTTTTCATCAAGTGATAAGACGAGTGAATCGTGGGAACCACATGCTTGAACTATTTTGTTTAAGCAACTTTAGATTTTATTACAGCACTCAGTCTTTTTGGATAGGAGTGTTTTAGCATGACATCTTGACATGGCAATATTTGCCCACTCTTCTTTGCAAAATGCTCCAAATCAGCCCTCTTCAGATCACCTCACAGATGTTCAACTAGATCAAGGTCAGGGCTCTGGCTGGGTGATTCCAAAATGTGAAGCCACGCTTTTGTGGATTGGGGTGTGCATTGGGTCATTGTGTTGCTGAAACTTGAACGTCTTCATCTTCAGCTTTCTTACAGACACCTGAAAATTTGTGCCAAAATTGCCTGGTATTTGGAACAGTTCATAATTCCATCCACCCTGACTAAGGCCCCAGCTGACGAAAATCACCCCAAACCATGATGCTGCCACCACCATGCATCACTGTGGGTGTTTCTGCACCAAACAAACCTTTTGGAATTATGGCCAAAATGTTCAACCTTGGTTTCATCAGACCATAACACATTTTCCCACATGCTTTTGGGAGATCTAATGTCTCAGTTGTGCTATATTTTCTCCATTTGATGACAGTATTCACTGTGTCCCATGGTACATCTAATGCTTTAGACATTCTTCTGTACCCTTCTCCTGACCATGGCTTTTGATCTGAGATGCAATTAAGAAAATGTCAGGAAAATCCTACTGGAAAAGCTGAACTTTATGTGATTAACCAGTCACAATAAATGATGGCAGGTGTGTAATGACTTATTTTTAAGTTTGAATGGGATTGGTTAATTCTGAACACAGCTACATCCCCAGTAAGAAGATGGTGTGTACACTTGTGCAACCAGGTTATTGTATTGTAAGATTTTTGTCATTTCCCCCCTCAAAGATTTCACTTTGAGTTTCAATTGAATTGTTCATATTGCAGGTCACATTAAAAGTGGGAAGTTTGACATGATTTCACTTTGTTTCATTCTTTGCTTCACAAAAACCTGGCATTCTAACAGGGGTGTGTAGACGTTTTACGAGCACGGACGCATGCACGCACACATTTTTATTGCCAATGACCGGCCCATAAAACAAAGATAGCGTTCATTTTCTACACCAGCACAGGGCTAGCCCAATCACATCAGTTATAAGCCCCACTCCTCCCCTACTGTCAACAGTTTCCCATGTCGGGCGTGCTGCCATATGAGTGGCAGTGAAGGCCAGGGGCCTCGTAAGACCAAACCCGGGTGGCAGGGGCTGGCTCTGGGTACGTGAAACATTACCTCTGTGGGTGAAGGAGCTAGAACTTGTGGGGGAGGTGGAGCACTCAGACCTGGTGGGGCTTACGTCCACGCGCAGACTCGGGTCTGGAACCATAATCCTGGATAGGGGATGGACTATTCTTTGGAAGGGTGAGGCGCCGGGCAGGGGTTGGGGTACTCATAAGCCCCCGGCAGAGCACCGCTATGTTGGAGAATACCCCAGCAGACGAGAAGATCGCCTCCCTACGCCTATGGGTTGTGGGGGGAAAACTGATAATTTGTGCATATGGCACGAACAGCAGTTTGGTGTATTTGGGTTTCTTGGAGACCTTGAATGCAGTAATGTATGGGGCTCCAGTAAGGGACTCCACAATTCTGCTTGGGGACTTCAAAACACACATGGGCAATGGAGGCCCCTGGACAGGCGCGATTGGGAGGAATGGCCTCCCTGATCTGAACTCGAGTAGTTGCTTGTTGTTAGAGTCCTGTGCTAATCATGGATTATCTATAACGAACACCATGTAGACAATAAGGATGCTTTTAAGCGTACGTGGTGATGGACTGTTATTGTGTCATTGGATCGGCGGCCGCATGTTTGGGACACTCAGGTAAAGAGAGGGGCGGAGATGACAACCGATCTGGCGGTCAGTTGGGTCAGGGTGTGGGGAAAGACTCTGGACAGACCAGAAAAGCCCAAACTGGTAGCGCAGGTGAACAGGGAACGTCTCACGTCTGCGATCTTTAACTCACACCTCTGGCTGAGCTTTTCTGACATCCCTGTGGAGGTTCGTGGCATTGAACCGCTGTGGTCGATCTTCAAAGCTTCCATTGCCGAAGCTGCGGCGGGGAGCTGTGGTCTAACAGTCTTTGGTGCCTCAAGGGGCGGTAACCCTCCAACACCTTGGTTGACACTAGTGGTCAGGGAAGCCATCCGACTGAAAGAGGCCTTCGGGGATATGTTATCCTAGAGGACTCCAGAGGCGGTTGTAGAGTGCCGGCGGACCCGAAGGGCTGCGACCTCTGCCGTAAAAGAAGCAAAAAAGTGGGTGTGGGAGGAGTTCGCAGTGTTTCTGGAAAACCGTCCGCCAACTCAAGAGGGGGAAACGGGTTACCATCCAAGCTGTGTACAGTAAGGATGGGACACTGTTGACCTAAAATGAGGTAGTAATTGGGCGAGGGAAGGAACACTGAGGAGCTCCTTAATCCCACTAACATGCCCTCTATAGTAGAGGCAGAGCTGGAGGCTGATGGGGAAGCATCGTCAATCTCCTTGGCAGAAGTCACTGAGGTAGTTCAAAAACTCCACAGCTGCAAAGTACCAGGAGTTGAATGCTTTGGATGTGGAGGGGTTGTCTTGGATGACACGCCTCTTCAACATTTCGTGGGAGTCGGGGGCAGTGCCTAAGTAGTGGCGGACTGGGGTGGTGGTGGTTCCCCTCTTCAAAAAGGGGAATGCCAAGTATAGGGGTATCACACTACTCAGCCTGCCTTGGAAAGACTTCTTCAATGTGCTGAAAGGATGGTTCAGCAGATAGTCGAACTTCAGAATGAAGAGGAACAATGTGGATTCCGTCCTGGCTGTGGAACAACCGATCAGCTCTTTAGTCTTGCAAGGATCATGAAGGGGGCCTTGCACTATGCCCATCCAGTCTACATGTGTTTTGTGGATCTGGAGAAGGCATATGACCGGGTCCCACCGGAGATACTGTGGGAGGTGCAGCGGGATTAGGGGTGAGGTGGTCCCTTTGGACATACAGGGATTGGATAGCCGTGTTCAGGTGTCTGTAGTAACTCGGACTCATTCCAGGTGTGGTTTGGCCTCCGCCAAAGCTGCGTTTTGTCACAAATCCTGTTTGTAACGTTTATGAACATGATATCGAGGCGTAGACAGGGCAGGGAGGGGTTGCAGTTCGGTGAGCTGGGGATCTCATCGCTGCTTTTTGCAGACAATGTGGTCCTGATGGCATCATCGGTCTGTGACCTCCAGCACATACTGCACCGGTCCGCAGCAGAGTGCGAAGCGGTTAGGATGAGGATTAGCACCTTTAAATCTGAGGCCATTGTTCTCAGCAGGAAACTGATGGAGCGCCTCCTCCGGGTAGGGAATGAGGCATTATCCCAAAAAGGAGTTGATTGTGAGTGAGGGAAAATGGAGCGTGAGATGGGCCAGAGAATCGGAGCAGCGAGGGCGCTTTAACGCACCGTTCTGACAAAAAAAGAGAGTCGAGCTTGAAGGCAAAGCTCCCTGATATACCAGTCAATTTTCATTCCTACCCACACCTACGGTCATGAAGGCAGGCTCATGACCGAAATAATTAGATCACAGGTACATGCGGAAAAAGGTGGTGTCTGCAGGTCTCTAACGATAACGTGTTGATTTCAACACCAGTGCGTAGGTTCAAACTGAGTGGAGTTCGGGAAAACCCGATCCCTAAAATTACCAGTCTGGTCCTATGCACAGGCACTAAAATGAACCAATTTCAACACAAGGACTCCTGGGACAGACCTGCAAAGTCATGCCATTCTCAGACTATTCAATTGGTGAAAATGACAGTTTTTCAGAGAACTGTCGGGTTTTGTAGCCTCTGTTCCAATGATTCATGTGCTTAAACGAGGAATAGTGATTGGCAATATGGGGACGCCCCAAGGACCTAAAACTCAATCTTCATAGTCTGATTTTATTTGCTGCTCTGGTATTGATTGCTACATCTGACTTTTAGTCCTGCTCCCTAATTTTCTTAAGGACGAGGCAACAGAAATAAAAGAAAATGAATAATCATGGAATTAAATAGGGAATTTTTATGTATAAATATTTCTAGCAGGTTTGGTGCTCCACACAGATACTTTGTTAATGTACATTGTGTAATTCTTTGAGAGCAAAATTATGTAACAATTAATTGGAAACCAAAAATCACCAACCAATTGATTTGAGCTGTTAGTTTGAATCCAGCCCTCAAAGTAAACAACTGAAATCACATGCTGTTCCAACTTGAATGCATTTTCAAGACAACTCATAATGTGACTCAGTAGTGTGTATGGCCCCCATGCAACCAGGGATGCTCCTGATGATTGTGTCCTCGGGGATCTCCTCCCAGACCTGGATCAATGAATCAGCAAGCTCCTGGACAGTCTGTGGCAACTACTTGGCGTTGTCGGATACACCGATACATGTAGTCCCAGAGAATCTCAATTGGATTCAGGTCTGAGGAATGAGAGGACCAGTCGATGGCATCAATGCCTTCATCATGCAGCAACCGCCGACACACTCAGGCCACAAAGCCAGGCATTGTCCTGCACCAGGAGCAACCCAGGGCCCAATGACAGGTGCCGAGGACAGGTCCAACTAGGACGTCACGTCCTCACACCACCCTCATGGACCCTCAGTCTGGTCAGAAACATGCACACCGGTAACCCGCTGGACATCAATTCACCTGTGAGTGGTCAATGTTATGGCTGATAGGTGTACATGACCTTAATGAGAAAGCACTGGTTCATGGGTGACCAGAAGCAAACAATGTATAATTATGTAATCACTGATGGCACATGAAGTGTGCGCCATTCTGTTGTACAGATATATGAATCGGTAACAATGCCTCCTCTACAAACCACCTGAAAATAAGGAGACCTGTCAGTCCTCTCCAGGCCTGACATTAGCAATGGGAGTAATTTACAACAGTACAACCAAAACAAATGGATGCATTCCTCTTGAGCCTGAACCTACAACACCAAGGGATGAAAAAGAGCCAAAAAGATGTGCAACAGGTACCTGAACCCCACCCTCACAAAAGCAAGAACACATATTTCTCAGCAGATACTATGCAATGAAAGCGCTTCAAACTGATCATGCTTTAACACAGTTTTGATTAAAATAAAACAAGAAAAACATTTAGTCATGATATACCACATTTGGGCCAAGTTTGAATAGAAAAGCATTGCCTGTTACAAAGCAGGAAAGAACATAATTGTTCATGAACAACAGTTCACAACAAGAGCCTTTTGCAGCTTCACGCAATATCTTGCATGCAAAAATGTGAGGTTTGTCAGCAAGATTTGTTGCTTCTGACATTAACACCATGCAAGTTCACACCATTTTTCCATACCTGGGAAAAGATAGGTAGGTGAACTAGAGGCAGGAAAATGGCAATGAGGCTAATCGAGCTATTTGTTGACAAGTAATGACCATTGACAATTCCTTCACATCATTGTCAGTAAAACAAAATGTTTTTGCACAGAAAAGCATAGTTGGAACTATGAACAAATTGAGACAACAGTGCGCCCCATCTGCACAAAATAAGATATCTGCATAGCAGCAGTTTTCAACAATGGTGCTGAAAAACAAATGCAAGGCAAGAAAGAGCATAAGCACCATGCATCCTAAAGCTGCAATCAACATGGAAACAGAAAACTAGAGACAATTATGCTTTCTGCTTTAAAATCAACAAGTGAAATGCATGCTCGATTGGGTTGAGATCATGAGACTACAGAAAATGTTTTTTTTTTTTTAAAGGCATAATTAAACTAGAGACTGGATAAACATGTTCTGTCTCTGCGCACATACTGAACCTCACGTCACAGCATGCGGTGAAACTGACAAACATTGCACGATTATTGTTTGCAAAACTTCCACAGAAGCACATTATCCCCGTACGCACTCAAGAGAAACCAGAGGACGTTGGACTTTCCAGAACAAGCTCATAACAGATGTTGTTGATGGAACAGCACCTGAGACGCTATCGCTGTTTCTCGAGAAGCACCCGGCCATTATCACCCCAAGTAATTTGTTTATTTTACATTGTCACTGGTAGTGTAGTCAAATCTGTATGTATCTCATGAGTTTGTATATCATAGACACGAAACAAATAATTCACTGAATGATCTAGGTTAAAATACTAAGACATTGTTTTTAATTCAACTGCTATGCTGCTCTGTTCTCACATTAAACTTGAGGTAAGCCGAATTTTTGTTATAACTAGGTAGCGAATTATGTAACATTGTTGAAGTGTATGCTTGTTATATTTAGATAACAATAGACAACCTGTTTATCCTTACACAGGAAGTCACATTAATTCAAAGTGCGACAGTAAGCAGCCAATGGGCTTACATGTATTCTGTCCTCTATCAAGTTGAGGTACAAATGGAAGTTATTTGAGATTGAGTGAGATGGAGTTTGTAAGACATTGTGTATGAAGACCAGGTCTGTAACCTCATGAACAACAGACTACCATATGCAATAAATAACTGAATTACTACGTCTGTGCCACCAGAAAGAAGCAATCGTGTTGTTAGCCCCCCGGCACAGCTCCCGCAGCCGGGCAAGAACTTTCTCTTGGTCACTGGGAAGAAACGCCATCGACCAGTTAAACCTAGGTCGCTGCTAGAGCCGACTGAGATTTAACAGGTTTTCCCCACTGGAGTTGGAGTCAAGACCCAAGCAGTCGGAGGGGAATGATCGACAGGCATTTTCTACCGGTGGCCTGGAATAACTGAAAACTTTAGTCAGTCATCGGCAACTCAATTACCCACAGTATTAGACTAAGAATTTTTTTTTTAAAAACAGCCAGCGATCGTACACTGTTTACCGGGGGGCAGAGCCACCGACGTAGCCGCAAATCTGGGGTTGGTGCTAGCGAAGTCTAAAACTGGCAAGTATAGACAGTACAGAGATATTGTTATTCACGTTGGCACAAACAATGTTAGGATGAAACAGTCAGAGGTTACGAAGCAGAACATAGAATCAGCGTGTAAACTAGCTAGAAAGATGTGTCGGCATCAAGTAATTGTCCCTGGCCCCCTCCCAGCTCGGGGTAGTGACAAGCTCTACAGCAGACTTGTCCAACTCAATTGCTGGCTGAAAACGGAGTTCTGCCCGTCGCAGGAGGTAGAGTTTGTAGATAACTGGCTCTCTTTTTGGGACTTGCCCAGAAATAAGGTAAGGCATGATCTGCTGAGGTGCGACAGACTTCATCCTAGCTGGAGTGGTGCTGTTCTTTTATCTAGAAACATTGACAGGTCAGAAACATCTAGCCTCACCATAAGATAGGGTGCAGGACAGGCTGCAGGCTGTTAGCCAGCCTGCTAGCATAGTGGAGTCTGCCGATAGCATAGCCAGAGTAGTTAGTACAGCGTTGCCTATTGCGACTGACTCGTTCCAGGCTGAGAAACATTAAACAAGTAAGCGCTAACAATACCAACCTTAAGATAAAACCTTCCTCCACCTCAGTCACAAATAAGAATAACTATATTACCTCGCGTCTCAAAATGGGACTCCTAAATGTTAGGTCCCTTGCTCCAAAGGCAATTGCAGTAAATTAATTGATCTCTGAGCATAAACTTGATGTTATTGGATTAAGTGAAACATGGCTGAAGCCTGAAGAATTTACTTCCCTAAATGAGGCCTCTCCTTCTTGCTATATTAGTAATCATATGCCCCGTGCATCCCGAAAAGGAGGGGGTGTTGCTAATATCTACGAGAGTAAATAGAAATGTACTCTTAAACACATCACTGGTTTTCATTCTTTTGAAGTCTTGCTCATGAAAGTTAACCAGGCTGATGAATCGTTTTACATAGCCACTATTTACAGGCCGGCCGCCCAGGCCATATACAATGTTCCTCAATGAGTTTCCAGAATTCAATATTCATATGGAAAAGTCAAACGACCCTCTTCAAAAAGCCTTTGAAGCGATATTTGACTGAATGGGTTTTATCCAACGTCTCAGGTCCAACGCACAGCCACAATCATACCTTAGATTTAGTCCTGTCAAGAGAAATCGATTTTTTAGATCTAATAATTTCCCCTGTAAATCCTGGAATGTCGGATCACTGTCTTATTACATTTACCGTAAAAACAAGAAGTCCACTCGCTCCGCAAGCAATGAGTTCCAAAAGCTGCACTATAAATTCTCAGACTACAAAGAGATTTCTTGATATTCTTTCAAGCATGCTCATCAGAGACAAAGAAAATAAATCCGCAAACGATCTAATCCAGGATCTGAACTCAACACTGCAAAATCTTTAGATACGTTTGCACCACTTAAGACAAAAGAGTTACGGAACAAGACACTTGCTACATGGTACACAGAAAATACTAGAGCACTGAAGCAAGCCTCCAGAAAATTGGAGCAAAAGTGGCGCTCCACCAAGTTGGAAGTATTCAGACTAGCCTGGATAGACAGCACACTTAAATACCGAATAGCACTCACATCTGCTCGATCAGCGTATTTCTCCAACCTGATTGAGGTTAACAAAAACAACCCAAAAATGTCTCTTTGAAACAGTTGCAAAGTTAACTAAAAAGCAATGCTTAGCAAGTGAAGTGGGTCTTCACTTTAGCTGTAATGAATACCTGAACTTTTTTGATGAAAAGATCATCACCATTAGAAAACAAATAACTGACTCCGCAAATAATTACAGACCCCAAAATCTCAGTTGCCCTGAGAATGTCCCGAACCCACCTAAACAGGTGTCAATGGGGACACTGGAACTTTTTGATCCTGTATCACTCAACACATTCACTAAATTTGTAATGAGTTCTAAACTCACAAATTGTCAACTAGACCCAATTCCAACTAAATTACTCAAGGAGCTATTTTCGGTGCTAATCCAATCTGGATCCAGACACTTTAAACAACTATAGGCCAATATCAAACCTCCCATTCCTCTCAAAAATCTTTGAAAAATATGTTTCCCAACAACTGAACGCTTTCCTGAAGACAAATAACATTTATGAAATGCTCCAGTCCGGTTTCAGACCCCATCATAGTACTGAGACTGCACTTGTGAAGGTAACAAATGACCTTCTAATGGTCTCAAAGGTTCCGCATCCGTCCTGTGGCTTCTTGATCTTAGTGCTGCAACACTATTGACCACTCCTTTATCTTAGAGAGACTGGAAACCCATATTGGGCAACATGGGAATGTTCTAGCCTAGATTAAATCTTATTTATCTGAAAGATATCAGTACCTATGTGCGGATGGTATATCCTCTTACAAAACAAAAGTGTGTTTTGGTGTTCCTCAAGGCTCGGCCCTGGGTCCTTTATTGTTATCACTATATATGCTGCATCTTGGAGATGTAATCCGAAATCATAATGTCACTGTCCTTGTCCATCCGGTTATTCCTCCGATCTGGACTTGGTTTAAATAGACTGGGCTTAGCCCACATGCATTGAGCTATTAAAATTTGGACTCTTAATATGTTCACCCAGTACAGCCAGAAGAGGACTAGTCACCCCTCGGAGCCTGGTTCCTCTCAAGGTTTCTTCCTAAGGAACTCTTAAGGAGTTTTTCCTAGCCACTGAAGTTCATCACTATTGTTGTTTACTCCCTGGGGTTTATAAGGCTGGGTGTTTTGTGAAAGCACTTTGACAACTGCTGATGTAAAAAGGGATTTATTAAATAAATTTGATTGAGAACTAAATGTACATCAGATCAGCCTCAGACCCCATGGTTAAATCTCTGCCCTTCCTATCGCCACAAAATATACAGGAGACGTATGCCAGAAGGTGTCAAAGGCTGTTGCTCTGAAGGTAAACATATCATAAAGAGTAGGTGATCGGAATTCTTAGTTACAGCTTTGTGTTGATTTGAGAGTGAGGGGAAAATGGAGCGGGAGATTGGGAGCAGCGGAGGAAGTATGGCATTCACTTTACCGCACTGTTGTGACAAAAATACAGCGGACCCAGAAAGCAAAGCTCTCGATATACCAAGCAATTTTCGTTCCTACCCTCACCTATGGTCATGAAGGCTGGGTCATGTCCAAAATCATTTTATCACAGGTACAAGCAGCTGAAATGAGTTCTCAGAAAGGTGGCTGGAGTCTGCCTTAGAGATAGGGTGAGAAGCTCAGTCAAGTCTGAGTAGAGCCGCTGCTCATTTGCATCGAAAGGAGCCAGTTGAGGTGGTTCGGGCATCGGGTAGGGATTCCCCCAGGAAGTCTCCCTAGGGAGGTGTTCCAGGTGTGTCCAGCTGGGAGTACTTCCGTGTAGGCTCAGGACTAGATGGAGAGATTATATTTCGACACTGGCCTGGGAACGCATCGGGATCCCACAGTCAAAGTAGGCAAATGTAGCTCAGGAAAGGGACGTTTGGGATCCCCTGCTGGAGATGCTGTCCCCACAACTAGATACCAGATAAGCAGATAAAGAAGAAATGTTTGACCTGATGTGAACATGTTTTTTAAATACTACTAATAGTGAAAGGCTGCTGTTTATTTTTATATAAAAAGAATGCAGACTTGGACATGAATTCTCAAGAGAGCACCACTGACAAGAAAGGAAGCACTGAGCCATGTGCGGCTGAATGACTGAACACCAGTGAGCACTTGCTGATCTCCTCAGGCAGACATTCAGCGCACCAGGACACCATTGGTGTGGGTTACTTCCCAAAAAAATCTGACAATATTAAGACACTCAACCTTCACCACTGACAAATGACCGATTGTATTGGTGGAAATCTCAGGCACAAGGGCACCCATTCCTTGCCAAGTTAGCACAGAGATGTGGCTGTGGGATAAGACTGACTGCTGCTGACAATCCCTGCTCAGGAGTGCACTCACCTCTGAGAATGCTGATCAATTGCTGTTCCTGAAGAATAGACATATTTGCAGAAGAATTGAAATGTTCCCTGGTTTACATAAAACAAGCACAATAAGCACTGAAGTGTCCAGGATTCGATAAAATAAGTTAATTATGCTTGTAAATTAGCCCTGAATTTCATTTATTTGGAGAAGTGTATTTTTGTACATTGTTTCATATTAGTGGTAAAATTCTGTGAAACAACGCAGTTAATAAAAACGGTTATCCTGCGTTTTGCCTTGGGGGTATTATTTTCTTCGGTACCACATATCGTTTTGTTTCATAGATTATTATCTTCCAATGCATGAAGTATCACAGAAGCACTGTATTGTGATACCATCGTTATCGTGGGCAATGTATCGTGACAGTATCACATCATGAATTATTATAGTTTCCTCACCGATGATGAGATTGATATGGCTGAAGGAGTGCATCAAATAGAAGAGTAAGTTCATTTACTCTTTAATAATAATGTGCATTGGGAAATAGTCTATTCAAGCATGTTAGCAAGAAAGTTGTGTTCCCGTGATGTGCCATATAAATAGTTTGCAGACTAATTAGTATTGTATATGCATGTGTACTTTCTCTAACCTTTAGGGTGAAGATGAGCCTGAAGTACCAGGTACCAGAGACATTAGCCTGATGTTCCCCCTCAGCCCAGCACTTTATCTGCTCCGCTAGCAACCACAACAACACTGGTGACCCGGAGGGGACGTCCCTATCCAGACAAGCCTGTGGGAGTTCACAGTCTCATTCGCCAGTCCAGACTCAAAAAACAGCCTGCCCAAATATGGACAGAAGAGGACCCAGACGTTGCATCCACTCCACATAGGTTTCACCCCAAAAGGTACCCAAGAGTGCATGTGCCTGCCTCTGAATACTACACCCCACTAAGCCTTCAAACGTTCTTCAATAATCATGTTGTCCAAACACTGTGTGACAACAAGTTGGCTGAAAGGAATTGCAGAAGGAAAGTATAGTAATTTCAACTGGATTTTAACTTTTTGTTCTGGCTGACACCAGCATCGGGTATACGGTTGACTTCAGTGTATACTGGAAAAATCAGGTTTGCCCTCTGGCAATGTTCCAACTGATTCCTGGGCACCGGTCATCACTTATATTGTAATAATTTCTACACTATCCCAAAGTTATTCAAGCTTCACCAATCCGTGCAGTTTGGAGCATGTGGGACCATCCGCGAGGGAAGGAAAGACACCTAAACCTAAAGAGAATGCTCTAAACAATAAATCCAAAAGATGTTCCATTTGGTGGATTAGAGAGGAGAACCTCTGCACAAAATGGAAAGACAGCGGTGAGTTCTCCATGTGCAGCAGTATTCACCCCACCTTTTCTGGGGAAACTGTACAAAGGAAAAAAAAATACAACTGGATGGCACCTGGGAGAGTGAACATTCATCACCACACCGGTTATTGAATACAATAAGCACATGGTCGTGGACCTATCAGACCAGCTCAAAGAAATCAGACCACCACACAACAAAGAGGCGGTATATCTGTATCTGCTGCCCTCTAGACTTTTCAGTGCCGGTTGTTTACCATTTTGTTCTTCATAACTATTAGCTTTTATTATTTCTGCTCAAACTTATGTTGTCCATGGTGTTAATAAAATGTGAATAAACAGGATCAGTGTTGCTTTTTTACACACAATGTTTACTGAATAAAATACCAATTGAACTGAAAAGCTCTGTATGTTGAGTCTTATTCAGTGCCTTTAGAGTTGTTTTTTAAGTTTTTACTCCTTAAATAACACATTGATTAGTGTGATATGACTACCTCACAAGAATAATGTGGATCTACATTATAGCTGAGAATGTGCAGATTACAAGAATATGAAATACTTGAATGTGCTATTAGAAATAAAACCAGCAGATGCCAATATGGTAAGGTAGTGAAAATAGGCCCAAAAATCTTCCAAATTGGCTTAGACCCTGAAGGGTTTTAATTGATGAAGAAATAAAGGAATAGCCCACAAAAACGCTTTTTGAGTCAATTGCCAAATGACTTCTGGTCACTTGAAAAAGAGGGGGCTATATATTAAATCCTAAACTCTACCTCCAATTTGGAGGTGAATACCCACAAACTAAAGCTGAGAGATAGCACTTTAAGCCTATGGTAAATAGCCAAAATGAGTAGCAGCAACATGTTTGAAATGGCTGCTATGAACACATACCTAGTTTCCAAGCATGTACATGAATAGCACCATGAATAGGCCACTGAGTCAGACACAGTGACTACTTCCGAGACATTCCACCTGCTCTGGATTCAAATGCTGAGCTTTTTGCCGAACATCTCCTCAGGAGGAGAAACTGCCAGTTGGCCATGCTGCCATGCTGTCAGAAAACTGAACATGACACTAAAAAGGAAGATTTGAAGGAAGCAGAGGAGTTGTCAAAACTAAACTGAGTACTTATGATTTAGAAAACCAGCAGTATCCTAAATAGAACAAGAAAGCTGGCAAGCATAGCTCAACCGGCCCGCAATAGAAAGTGTTTCCCTCAAGATTGGAACACGGGTCCCCCACATGGAAGGCTATGTCGTTAACCACTACACCACAGAGCTGTACATCAGACAGGTGTCAGTATAGCCGTGACTACCTTGAACAAATCTTCTTTTGCTATTGGCCGTTAGTGAATGAAATTGATACAGTTAAACTGATTAACGTTTCTTACTAAGTTTACCTCCACCACAAATAGCGGCTATGAACTGAATTGTGTTTGCCACGGGCCGTTATAACAGCATATTAGCCAGTAATAGGCTTTACCAGTATCTACTAACTTACTGGAATAGTCATAAGAATTGAGCAATTGCTAGTCTGTCAAAGCCATAACAACATTTTTCTTTCATTTGTGAATAACATTGATACAATAACTATCTACGAAGGGGACAATAACTAACTTATTAGTTATCAAGAGAAGACGAGAACATTGTGGAATCAACAGAAATGGTCGCAATACTAAATAACAGTAAACAAAAAGTTATTGCTTTCAATAGATTCAAACCTAGGTCTACCAAGTGAGAGGTACTGTCTTTAACCACAACACCACAGCATTACATGTTACACCAGTTGCGAGACACAACTGAGCATTTTGTTTAACTAAGGCTTCCTATTAAGTTTACCTCCACTATAGCGTCTATGAACTGCATAGGTTTTGCCACTGGCCATTTTAACAGCTTATTAACCAGTAATAGGCTTATTAGCATCTACTAACTTCCCAGGAATAAGAAGAATTGAGCAGTGAATAGCAAGATTGAAGATTAACTATTCCATGCCAGAAACAATCGCAATATAACCGTATACAGTTTTAGTTAAGGCTAACTATAACGTAACTACTGTATGTAGTAGCCAGCAAATGTGTTTGTCTATCCTGACCCAAAACGCATGCACGGATGCGTACTTCGAATATCCACCAGAAACAGCTGCAATATTACCGTAAACGATTTAGGGTTAAGTTGAGAAAACATCAATTCTTAACCATTTCTATTGGTAAATGTGTTACTGTCATGTTCCCTCAACTGCAGTGAAATTTACAAAAGGTACATCCAAGTATTTTAGATGAATAGCAAAAACACCATCTTGTTTAAGGAAAGACAAAGGTACATTTTTCCCAGAGCTGTATATTGTCTGTCCTGGAATCAGAATCTTATGAACAAACCAATAGAGGAATTAGATTCTCCGCCAAGATTCTAATTCATTTGTTCAAGATTGTGTTGAGATGTTCTGTTTTTATGACAGAAATGTCACTGCTAACATTAGTAATTTGTACAATTAAGTAGAGGTACTGTGGTGAAATGCCCTTTTAATTAAAGGGGGTCCAAAAATGGTAGGCACTGCTAGTGTTAAAAACACATGATCCATTTTCATCAAAAAAAAAAAGGTTATAGCAGGGGTAGACACAAAGTAAAATGCTTGGGCTCAACAGTATTTGTCCAAGAAAATGGTTTATAACTCACCTCAGGGAACTTGTCACGGACATCCTTAATCTTCTCCCCCTTTTGGCCAATGATAGCTCTGTGAAAACGCTGTTCAATGATCAGGTCCTTTGTACGCTCATTCTCCTGCAAGAAGAGAGACAGGTTAAGGGACAACTGATATAAACATGTGTGTGTGTCAGAGAGAGAGTGAGTGAGTTAGACCCAATCCCAAAGACCCCCAAAACCCTAGGCCCTGAACCCTCACAGACTTAATTGACTTGGTGATCACTTGGTAAGTGATTGAGTGCAACATGCCTCAAAACGCTAGAAATAGTAATGGGACAACACTTCGTGACTTTATAGTGTTACCTTGACAACATTGAAACATGCAACACACTATTGTGGGTTTGGGACTTTCATTGGAAGTTTTTAACTTTCTTTGCAGCCAAGCCACTTAATAGACTGAGTGCCTGATTTGTCTTGCAAGCTCTTGAACTACAGATAGGACAAGAGGTAATTGATTACTGTCAAATATAGATTATCATTGGCAATGTAAATGTTTTGGTCAAAACAACAACATTAAGCAAAAACTAAAATAAATGGTTGAATAAACTAGGTGTGTAATAAGGTGATTGCATTACTCAGATTTCATGTGTTCTTTGTGCCATCTTAAATCCTTGTTAATGTAGCTTTGTTTAAAGTTCTCTTAGGCAGGTTTGCGGGCTTCCCCCGGTAGCCCTCATGTTTCACATCACAATGCTAAGAACTGCAGGCAATTCCCTCAGGCAAAGTCATGGACTTAAGAAAAGGGTGCATAAAGGGCTAAAAATGTCAGCATGAGAGCCCTTGCACACTCAATGATTTGACAGTGGGACAGCCCTAAGCCCTCACAGACTTAGCAAGAACATGCTTCATTGTCTATGAGTGTGGACATCGGGATTGGGCCTTAGTTTGTGTGAGTGAAACATGCAAGTGTATGTGAGTGTGCGTGCGTGCGTGCATGTGTACAAATGCATGTGTGCTCATGAATTGCCTGAATGAATTTGTGAGTGCAAAGGAAACAAATTTAAGCATGTGTCAAGGCAAGTGGCATTTACCATTTATCCTGATCAAAAGTAACACACTGGAAAATGGAAGAAGGTGCAATTTGAATATAAACATCGGGTACATTAGCAGTTTCTGTCGCTAGTACAACTCACCATGCGTGACGCTAGCTCAAGCAGCTCCTTACTGGCTTCCTGCACCCCTAGGGGATCCCCCTCAATTCGAATCAAGTTGCTTTTCTCATTGTCAGGAGGAATGCGCACAGACACCTTGTGCAGATCTTTGATGCGGTTAACTGAACAGGGTGTGGAAGCAGATCATTTAAAAATATTACACAAACAACTAATTGTGAATTTAACTCAATATACAGAGTAGGCATACATGATCAAGAGGTCTGTTCTGTCTTTCAAACTACACATATTAACTGTAAAGAAAGAAAAGATTGCAGACACCCAAGACATATAGCAATTTGTCAGAACCAACACAGATAAAACAAAAATAAAATGATATACCTGAAATTTCCCCAGGTCAGAAATTTCAGGTCTGATTGACCCCTAAAAACCTTTAATGTGGACTAATGCATCATCTCAGGCATCTAATCCTGGGATGGATTAATCCCTAAATAGACCATGGGATTACCATGGGCACTGAATTCCACACTAAAACGCTACACACAGATTTGAATAATTATTAGAATTTACTGTTGGCACCGCCTTTCCCAATCAGATGTCTGTGGAATTTGGGATCCACACTGATCTCGGTATAATCCATACGGCTTATCTAGAGGTGGGAAAGAAAACACACATTCAAGCCATTTTTACTAGAACTTCCTGAAAAGAAACTGGGTGATTAGTTTTGATGGAAAGGTTTTTCCACAGAACAACCAAACAAAGTAGGGTGGGTTTCCCAGACTTCAATTGAAAAGCAGGTTCAGTTCAGAACATTAGTGTTTTTGCCCAGTAAGCTAACAGGTTTCATACAGCTTTGGGAAAATTCAGTGTCGGATGAATGAATGTGGTCATGAAGATCCGCACCAGATCAGTGACAATGGCTTCCATCTGGCTTTGCACCATCTGCATGTCTTTGGTGGGGCCTTCCAGAGTGATTCGATCCTCACCTTCAGTGAACTCAATATGCACCTGCCATAAGAGAGAAAAAGCACAATCAATTCCACTGTAAAAAACTCTTAGACATTTCAGGGGACAGGACCCCAAAATATATTTAAAAGAAACAGCAGGTTTCACCTTTGAGGGGACTATAGTCTGGTTAGAATAGTTAACCAGAACAACCTACAGACAACCACCCACCTTGGGCATTTGCTGGGTAATCTTTGCCAGGTTCTGGCCCTTCTTGCCAATGATAAAGCGATGAAGCCAGGAAGGAGCTACGACCGAGGAGACAGTATAGCTGTTGGCCTGGAAAATAAAAACAAGTGACACAGCTTAGTTCTTACAGTAAATAAATTCGGAGACCCCATAAACAGTTCCTGAAATGTGAAAAGATTCAAACATTCAAAAGCAAGCCAACATGTTTCTGACTAACCAAAACTATAGCAAAAACAAAGGTTACAAAATAATTCTGTTCTGGAAGGATCTGTGAGTATCGGTGTTTAAGTAGGGGTGTAACGGTACGCAAAAGTCACGTTTCAGTACGATTTTGGTACAGTGGAAAAAGACATTGCTAACATAACATGTAATTTATTTTAAATGTATAAACTTTGCCCATTGCCACTGTAGTTAAAGCTGCACTAGGCAGGACGTTTTGGTTTGAAAAAAATAGTAAAATACCTGTCCCAAAAAAAGCACTAACTCAGAGTTCAATAATATTGTTAGCCTTGATAAAGTTAGCTTAGGCTGACGGGTTGCGAGTTTGAGAGAACTAGCCTATCTTCTTTTGCTTCATTGCAGTTTTCATATTGTATGCTGTTGCAGACAAGGAATTGGCAGTTGGTCATCCTTGTCTCTAGCTGCAATTATAGTTTCATACAGGAAGCGAATTTCACTCCCGTACTAATGCTAAATATACCATCCAGGGTAAAGGCACATTCACAAAATAAACCAAGGAGGAAAGCCTGCATCGCGAAAGGTGATTGGCTGGAACATGATTGTAGGAACAATTGTCTGGAAAGCAGCGACAGGCTAAAATAAATCAAACTGACAATGTCACTGGCACTGCTGTCTGTGTTGCTAAACATCATCAGCTTACACATCATGTTTGTAGGGGACAAAACTTGAGTTTTTTTTACTGAACAAATCCTACCTAATTCAGCTTTAACCGGGTCATCAATTTCCCAAACAGGAGACCTGAAGGATACAGGAGGGACCTCAAGCTCTGGTTTGTCATTTGTGTTCGCCATATTTATTTACGAGGCTGCATTACATGTTCTAGACTACTTCAGTGGCTAAGTTACAGACCCTAGAGTAATCTCTGGGGGAGAAGTGAGTTTACAATGTTAGTTTTGCAAACAAAAAAGTAACCTGTGGTTAAAACTAAACCATATTCATTTGGATCACAAAGCCTACCGAGCCAACCATCCTGTGCCAAACGGTAGGGATACATACACCGTTACAACAATGTTAGGTATGGTGCCAAATAAGCCATACAAAATTTAAAAGGTTCCAGGACAATCTTCAAGGGTCAATGTCAGCTGTGCTCAAGCCCTTTAAAAAACATTGTTAACAAATAAATAATTTAATAAGAGCCCAAAGAACGTAAGGAATTTGCCGCTGGGAGTGCCAAACAACTTGTTTCCACATTCAGTTAACTATTTGAAGTGGACTTTCGCACAAACTTCTCCAAGTGTAAGGTGCCATGTTTTGCTACATTCAAAATAAAAAACAAGGTCAAATCATAATCTTCAGGAGAAAAGCTATTACACAGGCATCAAATTTGAAATTCTGCGGTCTATTAATAATTTCTCTAGTCCTTGAAAGCATTTATATGTATGTGTTTTTTAGATGGTATAAGTAACATGTTGCACAACCTTGGCATAAACTTCCGTTAGTGCCTGGCCCAGTCTGTCTGGCTCCCCACGCAAGATGACAGTTTCTGAGCTACTGTCGGAGGGTGGGATCTCTACCGAGACGCCAGTCTTCTCCAGGATCTCCTGCAGGGTGTTTCCTTTGGGGCCGATCACATACTTGTGCTGAGACTTCTTTACCTCCACCGCAATGGTGGTGGCATTCTTCTGCTGGAAAAGGGGAAACAGAGCAAATAAGAAAAAAGTTATAAAGCATGGTAAGCGGTGTAATATGTCCAGGACTACAACAAAGTTCATTGACCCTACCGTTTGACATACAAGAATGGAAAACACGGAGTTTACACACCTCGACCCATTGATGTTATGAAGTTGTTAAATTTAACTAAATTAGGAAAGTAATACTTTTCTTTGTGGTCCAGTACTCCAAAACACGGAAAGAATGTAACAGCTAGCAGTTTCACTGTTTGGAAGGCCTACCTTATTATAGCTTAGTGAGTCAGTATTAACAGGGCTTCTAACATCAGAAAGCGCACTTCAGGATGTCAATAGGACACATGCATTTTCATTCCAAGGACTAGAACAGAGGAACGACACAGGTGGATTTTTTTTAACACAACGTCAGCTGTCTACCAACATGAAAGGAAAGAAGCCATTAAAAGATAAATGTCTACTAGCTAAAAATATTGTTTGCATGTTGACTCAACTTTTATAGCACCACATGTTCAACTAGCATGAAATGATTTTATTCCTTTAATATCATCCCAAGTTATAACCTGATAGGTCTTACCATCTCAGTGAAACTAGCATTTTAAAAATCGGTCTGGGGAGGTATCGGTCTGGGGAGGAAATGAAAAGGGGATCTGCCAGTTCTTCCTCAGGCAGTAATGATCATCATTCAATTAACACCTCAACCTCATGAAATCACTGGATGATTTGTTTGTTGAGAATGTTATCCCTAATATCCTTACACAGCTCTATGGTCTTGGCCATTGTGGACTTGTTGGAGTCTGTTCGATTGAGTGTGTGGACAGGTGTCTTCTATACAGGTAACGAGTTAAAATAATTGCCGTTAATACATGAAATGAGTGGAGAACAGGAGGGCTTCTTAAAGAAAAAACGGTCTTTGAGAGCCGGAATTCTTACTGGTTGGTAGGGGATCAAATACTTATGTCATGAAATGAAATGCAAATTATTAAAAAATCATATGATTTTCTGGATTTTTGTTTTAGATTCAGTCTCTCACAGTTGAAGTGTACCCATGGTACAAATTACAGTTTGTAAGTAGGAAAATCTGCAAAATCAGACAGGCACGCACGCACGCACGCACGCACGCACGCAAATCATTAGTCTAAATAAAAAGTCTAAAAACAGGTCCTTAGCAATGAGTAAAAATAAAATTCACCATAATTCTCTACTTTTCATCTAAAAGGAGATATGGGTAGTGATAATAAGCTGGGCCGTGTCAAATAGTAATTCATTCTGTAGAAGTGATAAAAATATATATTACTACAACTGTTTAAGAGCCTAGAATGGATCTTTGACAACATTAAAAAAATGACACCCAATGTTTGTCATATATACACAGTGGTGCCCATAGGTTTGCATGCCCTGGCAGAAATGAACATGGAGTTATTATTATATTTAACAACCAGAAAAATATTGCCTTTTATTTTTCTAACTGGAAAACTAAATTGCGTTTATAGGGCACTCCTCCCTTCCTGAGCCCCTCAAGTCCTTGGTACAAAAAGAAGTGGGATCAGAAGTCTGGAGCAAACATTAGCATAAATCACCGATGTGACACTGGTGCTGGGGAAAAGCACTAGTGGATACATGGCATAAGTCTATGCAGACTTTTGAACAGGGGTCAGTTCATTATTTTTCCTTTTTGTCTTTGTTTTGTTTTATGATTGTGCCATTCCACGACCTACAGTTGAATGTGATACCCATAAGAAATAAGACCCGTGTTTTGCCAGCTCATTTTCTTTACTAACGATACATATATTACCAATTCTCCAAGGGTGTGCAAACGTTTGAGCACAACCTATTTCTGTCTCGTTAAGTTATGGCTTTCCAAAACCCATCCTTGGGACAATACTGTTCATATTTGTATTTGTAGCAGCACAAATGTTTAAATAAGTCTGATGAGATGATCAACTGAATCAGGTTAGCCAATTTACATTAAAACATATTAAAGGCCCAAGGAAGTCTGTGAAACTCTGCTACAGCATATACTCTTCTCTCCAGAATGTGCACAAAAGCAAGTTAAGAACACTTAAAGACAAATTATATGCTTATATACCTTCTCCTCATAGATTTTCTTGATCATAGCCACAGCGAGAGACACCTGCTCCTTCTCCCCAGTGATGACGATCTCAGTCTTGTTGACACTGGGTGGAGGGACATTGATGCGCGCACCTGTTTCATGCATCATCTCTCCCACCAGCTTGTTGTAGGCGCCGGTGATGAAGGGGTGGTACACCTTGTCAATGTTAACCCTTTCCACCGCACGCTTGTCCTGGGGGGGGCAAGGCAAGCACCACAAATTGCTTAACACTGATACATTTCAGAAAAGCTACTATCTTACAATTAGTGTGCTTCCTTTTAACGGTGACTACAGTACACCAACTGTGAGGGGTTGCAATAGCTTTCAGTAATTTCCCTTTCCAAAAAGGTATACTGTAGCCATACAATATATTTGACTCTAGGCTTGTTTAAAACAGCCCTACAGACATCTTATATAGAAAGTATTTTTGTTGACAACTGTGCAGTACTTGTCCTTACATGTTTATTCTTTTATTTGTATTATTTTAGTTATGTACTCAAACTTCTGGCAAACATTGGTAGCCAAAACATTTACAAGTGCATTGTACAGTATCGCATGAGAGGCAGAAAACACCACATAACAAAGGGAGTAGGACTTGCATTTGGCTGGTGGCCCAGACTTCAAGAGCAATGAATTGCTGCTTAAGTTTAAGTACAATGCGAATTAGTACTCATGATGATTGCACTGCCAGTCTTTATAGATACTTGATGCTCCCATCAAGTATCCATAACATGGCTGCGACTCACAAATGAAAAATCAAAAGACCATCCTTAATAATTTTCTTAAATCAGCATCTGTGGCAGTCACTCGATATCCGTGTCTGATAAATTCCAACACAGGCACACCTCATACACACCTTTACTTAATGAGGCACTGATTAGGTGATTACCTGAACCAAATTTATATAAACACTGCTGTGGTCATCACCATTCTATTGCAATAGGACCAGCTGGATGGCAAAAACAGTGAAAGTAGTACCTCAAAAGGTCATTTGAATTAAAATAAAATATGTAATCTATTGAGCAAGAGAAAAATAAGTTTTGAGTGGGGAAAAGAGTTCAATTCCGGCTTCACGGGCAGAGGGATACATTGAGCCTCAGGTTGCTTCCACCCTGAATATTTCAAAGACAGCGGTTCATTACAACACTGTTTTTTGCTAAGGCTGATAGGTGGGCAACAATATGTTTTGCTAAGACTATTTGCATAATCAATTTGTAGATGTTTTACCAACTATTTACAGACTATCAATAACATTTCAATTAACAACCACCCATTAATTCAACTCACCGTAAACCTCATCCTATCCCTAACCTACAATTTATTTAAAAACAATCTTAACCGCAGCACCCATTTACTTGTTAGACGGCAAATCACCACAGTGAAGTCAGGATCAAACTAATGAGTGGCACCACAGACGGGGGGAATTCTCAGACACAGGAAGGGTGGCTTTAAAAAGGTAGTGAAAATCTCATCTGTGACATCTTTGATCTCACTCAGGTCACAAATTCACAGAGAAATATAAAAAAAATACTAGACCAGAAACACATGCAATATTAAAAGGAAAGTTAAACCGCATCCTCATTCTTTGTGTGCGTTTTATGATGGAGGAAAACATTTTGGCGCCTACAACCTGAATCTGAACTGGGTAGTTGTTCTCTAAACCTGAGAGTGCCAGGTGAAACAAAATGTTTTTAGTTTTTATCAAAGTATAATAAGAACCAGTAAAACTGTTGCATTAATATTATATTATTAGTATTTAAAGATCTTAAGTCAACTAGCCAATTAATTGTCACCACTTGGCTGCTTGATTCAGGCGAGTTAGTTCAATTATGAAATTAAGGGACAGCTAGGGGTTCTGGTATGAACAATTTAAAATGCTGAAATGACAGTGAGACCTTTAACATTAAGAAACTCACCAAACCCACTTATTTTTCACAAGACCGTCTGTTCTGTTTTGAAGCTTGTTCTCCTGATTTGAACTTTGTTCTGTTATTTGTATTTCAGTTAATAGCCAGGAATCTCCTAATAATTGCCACATGGAGGTGCGGTAACATTGTGATGGGAAAATGAGATCACATGGAATTTATTTCTTAAGTTAACACTAAAAAGAAAACCACTTTTAAAAATCTGTCTGATCAATTGTGCTGTATATTCATTAACTATAATACCAGAAAGTAACATTAAACTTCTAAGAGCAGCTATGAACATGACTTCAAGTGGCAGGCTAGTTACCTGCTCGGCAGAGATGAGCAGGATTTCGTGCTTCGCCTTCTCCAGGCCCTCCTTGGTGCCAGAGATCTTGATATGATTACTGGGGTCATCAGGACGCGGAATCTGGATCTTGGTGGCAGTCTTGAGCTCCAGCTCTTGCAGCTTCTCCCCATTCTTTCCAATAACAAAGCGATGGTGCTCTTTGGGGATGGCCACAGTAGCTGAAGCCTGAAGATAAATAATCATGTCAGTTGTATGTAACAGTTGTGCACTTTTTGGGATGCAATAAACAATCCTGACCTGAGTCTGCAGTCGGGACACTATCTCCTTGCGAGCCTTCATCACAGCATCTAGTTTTCCAGACACCATGATGGACAGACCCTGGTCTTTAGCCATAGAGAGTTCCAGGTGGGCACCAGTCTTGTGCATGATGTCCACACAGACCTTTGCCTGATCTCCTTCACCAAACTGGTTGATGTCCTTATACTTGCGCTCTTCCAAAGGAACATGGAAAACCTAATGGGTCAAGAGATCAAATAAGTTTAAACATACTCTAGGTCTGCATGCCCAGGTCTGGGAGAAGCGATACATTGGCATTTTTAAATGTCTTACTCTTCTATATGATTGTGCTGGGGGAGTAGGGACTAAATTATCCGTCTTCTGTCGTTTTAAACTTAGGACATGAGGTCCGGACCCAAACCTGTGGAGTACCAGGCTTGACTCGTTGCGGCCCCTGTCCAAAGTCTTCCTGGTTGTGTTGCAGATCAAAACAATACCTGACGATTTTAGCTGCCACTCTTTTGACCCCCCCCCCCCCCCCCCTCCCTCCATCTGTCCCTGTCCATGCCTCTGATCTGGACTAGGTTTAAATAGACTCTGGGCTTAGCCCACATTCATGAATTAACTATTACAATTTGGACTCTTGATATGTTCACCCAGCACAACCAGAAGAAGACTGGTCACCCCTCGGAGCCCGGTTCCTCTCCAGGTTTCTTCCTAAATTTTGGCTCTCTTAGGGAGTTTTTCCTAGCCACTGAAGTTCATCACTACTGTTGTTTGCTCCCTGGGGTTTAAGGCCAGGTGTTTGGTGAAAGGACTTTGACAACTGCTGATGTAAAAAGGGCTTTATAAAATACATTTTATTGATAGATTTGAAATGTTAATTTGTTTCAATAGCACTATATCCAAGAGTGTAGTGCTTTATATGGGGAATAGGCATGCCATATAGATTTTATACAATCTGAAAAAAATAGATTATTTGTGCATATTTAGACAATGGTCAGAATAAGTATTACAAAATGTCCTTTTAGTACTGGGCATCATCTGAATAAATCTATGCTCTTCCAAGAAATAAAAATCCATTTTGACAACTTGGTAATGTCTGAAGTCAACAGACAGTCCTTTTTACTTTATGCAAGCAAATGTTGGACAGCCATCTTCGGGACCATAAGCAATCTTTGGGACCACTGTCTAACAAGCAATCCCAAAACATTAGTTCTGTAAATTCTTGAATTTAATTTTAATGATCATGTAATTCATGAGAAAAGTTGTTTTGGGCATCAATAATCAGTATTAAGGAAATGTTCCTATGTCATGAAAGATACTGCATTGTGTGTGCTAGCGCATTAGCTAAGCCAGGAACTCAAAGCCACTTAAGACGGTTAGGTGGCAAGTTACTGTAGCTAGGGTTGCAAGATATATTGACACAACACAGTTATCGCAATATCATGTTGTACAATATAAAAATTGTCACGGAAAGTATGCAAGATACGATTCATTGGCAAATTGCCCTGTGCAAGCACACGGGTCCACTATACGAACACACCCCATGGAGCATACATGTAACGTGTGCACTCTTCGACGTGAGAATGAAGAGAAAGATGGACAGAAAAATTTGTGAGAGGGGCAAAGGAAAAGGACAGAAAGGGAGAGTGAAGAGTCAGAGGAGTGAAAGAAAAATGTCAGAAAAGAAGGTGATCAATGTGAATGTGTAAAGGCAATGTCTACATTACAGGACGTTGTACTGGTTGTTCCAGTCCAATATGATTGTGAGTTAAACTAAACCCCTGCTGTTTTCATAAGTTCTGAATCAATTTTGATGGGTTTGCCCATAACTTGTGATTTTGGATAGCAGTCATTTAGGGGCAGCATGTCTAAATTATCATGCAAAATAAAAAACAAGCGGTCTTTGTACAATTACCTAGCTAGGTAGTCACACACAGTAGCGCACTGTCAGTTTTACGCCATATTTACTTCAGCCTCCTTGTTAGGGAGGGACCGCTTAGTAACGTAGCGTGTTACAGCTAAAGTTCACGCTGTTTATTATTCCTTTCAATAAAACAAGAAACCAGGCAAGCCTAGTTCAACCGGCCCGCAATAGAAAGGGTTGATCGTGGCTGCCCTCAAAATTTCAACCCGAGTCACCCACGGGTAAAGCCGGGTCATTCACCACTACATTACAGAGCTGAACATTTGCCAGATGTCAGTATAGCCCCTGGACATAATATGATTTTGTCATGCATTAACATTGCGTCAAGTTAGAATATTTTATTAGACACCATTAACCATTGTGCAATTGGGCCAAACTCTGCTGGCAATACTCTGCCCTCATTCAGGATGGTTGCGGTTGGAGGGTGTCCCTTTGGTTGACTTGGCAACTTAAGTGGACAGATTTCCTGCCTGTTGGGCCCTGTCTGAGGCCTCCCCCAGATACGGCCAGTGTCAATGGACCTTCCTGTCTCAGCACCCTTACGCTGCTATATTATTGTACTGGGGGAGTAGGGACAGTTCTCCTCCACTATAAATCCTTGATCTAAAGAATGTATTTTCCAAATTTTCCCTGTCTCCTGCCGTTTTAAACTTAGGACATGAGGTCTTGAACCACAGCTGCGGAGTTGCCGTTCCTGTCCAAATTCCTCCTGGTTGTGTTGCAGATCAAGACGATAGCTGACAATTTTAGTTGCCACTCTGCTGACCCCCCTCCCCCCAGGTTTTCCCTGTCCTTGACCATACATCTGATCTGGACTATGTTTAAATAGACTCTATACACAGCCCACATGCATCAATTATTACAATTTGGACTTAACATAATATGTTCACCCAGGACAGCCAGAAGAGTACTGGTCATCCCTCTGCCCCTGGTTCCTCTAGGTTTCTTTCTTACATTTCTGCCTTAGTGAGTTTTTCCTAGCCACTGAAGTTCAACACTACTGTTTGCTCCTTGGGGTTTAAGGGTGGGAGTTTTGTAAAAGCACCTAGTGAAAACTGCTGATGTGAAAAGAGCTTAAGAAAACAAATTTGATTGATTGATTCTAAACTTAATAAGAAACGTTACTCAGTTTAACACCATGTACTCTATGACTTTTGCATCTAGCCATTTTAAAAGCTTATTAGCCAATAATGCTGGATGCCATTAAGCATTGTGTTAAACTTAATGTTTTTCATTAAGTTTACCTCAACCACAAATAGCATCTGTTAACTGTATGGCTTTTGCCACTGGCCATTTTAAAAGCTTATTAGCCATTCATGAATGGCATTGATACAATAACTACCTTATCAATTTGTGACGATTACAGGTGCTTTCGTCAAGGGGAAAGACCAGAGAATCCTGTAGCCAGCAATGTTTTTGACAATCCCGAAGAACTCCTAAGACATAATTCGAAAAGCCACCAGAAATAGATGCAATATAACAGTAAACTAGTGATGGTCAATTGAGGCTTCATTACAGTTCTTCTAGCATCAGGATATTATGCTAGCAGAGCTAACTCAAATTTTCTTTGTCAAAATAAAAGCAAACATATAAGGCGATATAATTAACAAATCTAGTCCGGCAATCTAGTCTGTGATGTTATGTTTAATATCTGTTCCAATGTTGTTTTTGTCAGTTCTTTTTGAGATACTAAACTGTTAACTATAGGGCCTTATAATAAAAATCTGAGTGCTGCAAGAATAATATCCAGCTGTTAAAATAACGCTAATGAAGTCTCGTTTGGCTCTCACTACAGTAAACAGTTTCATTTTAGGCTTCCTGTAGCTGCTGAAAGTTGTAGCCAGCAAAGTTTGACTATCCTGAACACACACTATTGATAGATACTGTAACTGACTTTTTTGTCAAGAGAAAAAACAAGAAAATTGTGTTGGCAGTGAAGAGTTTGTCTATGCGGAACAAATCCAAATACCCACCAGAACGATTTTATTTTAGACTTCCTGTTGTTCCGGAGACAGGGTCTCTAACCACTATGCTATTTAAACATTGTAAGTCAGTCAGAGTCATTGGCTCTTCAAGGCCCGCTCCGCTTACGCAGTCTGGCGAAAATGAAATGTAGGTCTTTTTGCAATACATCAGTATTTACATGTGTAGTGCAATATACCTGGGTGATAACAGAGGACTTGAGGGGCCGGATCTTGGAAGTCCATGCGTTGGCTGGTTCCTGGGTCCCTTCAGGTGAAGAAGCCTTTTCAGGCAGCGGGGGGAAGGCATCCTTGTAGGTTGGGAGGGCCTCTTCATCCCCAGCACCACTTGGCCCTGCGCTAGCAGCTGAACCATTAGAGACCAACCACTATGTAAACTCAACTTTGGTAATTCATTCTGGCTAAGAGTTTCCACTAAAAGACTAATGTTATGTTCTGTCAATTTCCACAACTTAATCAACTATATACTCGGTTCATATGTTAGTTTTCATGCTGTTAGAATCTTTGTTTTGCCAGCTGTACCCCACCCAGCTGGGTGACAGGGGCTAAAACAATCAAAGTAGTAATAGCAGTTGAAGTGGATGCTTTAACACTAGAACCGCCAGGCCTTTTTCACCTCCGATAACTTCCATAGCCAAACGCTGTTTGGCATCATTAGCATATGATTTGTCCCTATTAGCATGGACATTCTCCTCCGCAGCATCACCATCCAGCCAGAGCATCAGTTCATCTACTGAGTCGTCATCAAATTATACAGAAGTATAAAAAAATTATGAATTACAGATTTTGTTTGTTTTAAATGGTAAATGTATTCGAAAAATACAAGAATGTGTTTTGATTTCAGGTTTTATCATACAAAAAAAAAAGAATACATAGAACGACTATTTTTAAAAACACAGGCTATAGTATTATTATTTTTTTAGGTATAACAAATTTAAAAAATGCAAACGACTCAACAATCCCTAAGTATTAAGATTTTATTTTAATGATGTACAAGGTAAAAAAGAGACAATATAAACTAGTTTGCAACAAAGTATATGCGCATGAATAGTCTACATAGACCTAAGGCACGGTTGCATGATAAACGCGATACATTTCAAAGAATGAATAACACATACGCTACAGCATATTCACAAGAAAAATTAATAAATTTTACACAAATCGGGCAGTCTCTTCCAGACTCCCATCTCGCCGTGGCATTTGGGGTCGCTGTTTGTTTGTTTCTTTTTTTGGGGGGAGGCTCAGGCATTGGCGGTTCAATATTTGAATCCGATGAAGACCCAGCAAACAACTCGTTGATTTCGGAGGATCTATTTCTGATCCTCCATCTGACTCCATCTCAACAGAATCTTGCAGCATCGGCAATGCTGTCAGGGCATCAAATCGTCAGGTTTTATTTGCCATTGTGAAATAAACGCTGTAAATTATCTGACTTGCTCACAGAGTTCAGATTATAAACACTTTCTACCCTCATCACACTACCCTCATCATACCTTTGTTGAATTGGTGAGTGGTGACTGCTAAATAATGTCCTTGGTATTTCATTAAGTGAATTCTTTTTTAGCATAATACATTTATAGATTTTATATTTACATTTGATGAGGTATATCATCTTTAAATAATTTTTGGTTTGTCAGTTTAGAACCCTGACAGTGGAACAATGTAAAATATGCCTACTTATAAAAAGTAATGAAAGGAGGGGGGTGGAGCTTTCAAAATGGCCTTGTTATTTTAATTAATTAATTAATTGGCAAAGGCATTTGGTGGTTCTAGTGTTAAGAGTAGTTCATGATCCTAGGGGGCCAAACCAAGTGATATAAATGGATATTTCCCCATTCAGATTTTTCTGTACAGTGAAAGAATTTACAGAATTTACCAGTATCATGCATTTTATTATAATTTCCACATCATGAATGACTGCACATTATGTGCAAACATCATAAGACTAATCAGAAATAAAACTGCTCAACAGCAAGGGAAGCAACCCCTTAACCAGGGACTTACTTAGACCTGGGACACCAGGGGGGAACAATTAATGATGAGGTAGAACAGAAAACCAGGAGGCCCCGTCCCTAGTAGTGTAAGAATTGAATAACCCCGTTCTACAGTAGTGTAGTTCAAACGTATTGGGGTGAACTTCAAATATGTGGATGTTTGAAAGGACAAATTAAAAGGCAAGTAACAGCAGATCTAGAAAATTTGACCAGGTTAATAATAGGTTGAACTGTCTGTTTTAGTGAGCAGCTCTTACTAAAACAAAGCTCAAGCATACAATATATCCCCACCCTTTGTTGAAGTGCTAGGTAGTAGGGCAGAGTGAAGGGCAGCGCTTGGTTTTAGGAAGGCTTTATATTGACCGGTAGAATCTAAGAGAGACCAGGGAAGTGGAAGAACACATAAATGGTGGATATGGGCACTGAACCCTGGTGTCTAGTGGAGAGCCACATATGTGCATGGTTCCAGAGGTGACACTGCTGCAGCACAGCTCCACTACCGAATGTAGAATTAAGGCCAGACTGAGCAACCAAAAGAAAATGATTTGAACTCACCACCAGCCTGCTCTGCAACAAGCCCGGAACGGTGCTCATTGAAGCTTTCCTGCGTAAGTACAGCGACTGAGCTCATGGTCGAAATCCCACGTTTACACGGAGTCTGAGTGTGTCACTAGAAAGGACAAAGCAGATATTCATTATCAAAAATACAAAATAGCCTGCATAACCAAGACATGTCAGAAGGGAAGTATTTTAAAACCGGAACCCAGCAGGTTTCAGCAAGTTAAATATAAGACTTGAATGCTACCTAGAATTCCATTTAAGACCAATTTCACAACAAAACCCATGCAAAAATACATAAGGACACCTAATCGATTGAAATAAGGCACCAACAGACTAGGTGTTGATGAGCACCATAACAAGCAGCTGTTTATGATGCTTCCATATCTGCATGCAACAACATGGGAACAACTAGCACTGAAATGCTTTGTGAGGGAAGCAGGCTACTGCATCTACCTCCAATGTTATTTAATTACCTGCAGTGTGGCCAATCAGTGTCACTATCCTGACCATAATGGTTTACTCATCTTAATACCAAAAGGTATAGTGATTGCTGGTTTGGTCTTATAATAGCTTTTGTTCAGCTAATACATATAACAATAATACAATAATAACATAGGCCTATAGCCTAATAATTATAACAAGAATAATAATATTGCACACCTAGCTAACCACATTTCATTTAGTTGTGTTTCATTTTTGATTCACTAACATAATTTTTTGCTACATACCAGAACTAGCTTCATCAGAGAATTGTTGTTACTATGGTAGCTAATGCAAACTCAGCTGCGGTATTGATCGTGTGTAAACCCTGCATGGGTGTACACACAGTAGCCATCTACCTCATGAACAACGGTGTTGGGAGAAAAGCAGCCAACAGTTAAGTCTTCGAACATCTAACAATCAAACTGCAATTGTGGTTCTGCTCTACGCACGACTAGAGCGAAAATGCATTCCCAAACCACAAATTTGAGTCACCAAGTTACAGAGCTAACAGAACTTAAATAGTATTTTCAAAAGGTCTTAAGAAATAAGACCATTCATTGATAAACCCTGTTAAAAGCCTGAGTCCTTAATTAAAACATAACATCCATTCCTTTGGTGCAAAGTTGATGGGTGGCCTACAGAAATTGATTCAAGAATAACCATCCAAGACATCAACTCTTTAACCAGGTTTTGGCCAGTGTTTCATAGTTAAACCATAAACAGCCTCAGTCATCGTTGGCTAGTGAATGATAAGTGGTTGTTTCAGTTTGTCAAAGTCGTCGTAACTTAAAAACTGGATTGATACCATTGAACAAATCTGATCAGTAAACATAAGTATCACTTAGTTTTTAGTGGAATCGTTAGGGAGCTTTTGTTGCTCGGAACAGTCGCAGTTCATGAATTTGGACAATACTAATAATGCAAACTCTAGGCTGGGTCAGAGGTGAATAATGGCTCGGGAAATACAACACCATGGACCTTCAAGATCTATTCAAGATAAGCATTACTTTAATCTCTGTTGAACTATCCATTTAATATTCTTAAAACAGGCGGCAACATTTTGTTCACAAAAATAAATTTTGGGGGCCAAATAAGACAGATTTTTGGACACGAGTGCGCTTCTCTCCTGATATTAACCTAGCCCCAAAAATCTGACTGTTGCGATATTACTACACCACAGAACAAGAAACCCTTGTGTTGGTAACCAAAATATAACAGCCTCCAACTGCTTTAGGAATGTCTTCACTAACGGTTTCTCACAAAAGAATTTGACATGAACCAGTCATTTGTTCGATTAGATTATATTTCTGGCCAACCCAGCCGTTAAGTGCACTTGTTCTGTTTCTAAAGACACTGGCAAATTTGTTAATTCTTAATATTGTTGACATATTATAAAATGTATTAAATTGCTTTTCTTCCTAATTCTACACAAACTCCCTGTAACAGCCAAGCATAAAAGGTTTAGAAAGACAGCCACTGACAGAGCTTGAGTTCCTGAATGGACACGATTCAGGAGGACCACAATCTTGTAAAACACTTCAGGGACACAGAACTAACATCCCCCTGACAAAAAAAGGGAAACGGTACCTATAGTTAGATGTTGAGACCTTTGTAGCAGAATCTCATTGCGACTGAGGGGCATGCATTTCAAGTCCATGTTACAAGCTATTCATACATTTCTTGTGTTCAGCTACATCAGTCAGTTTTCTAAATTCAGTGTCCAGACGATCACATTGCTAGCCATTCCATCAAAACATGACTAAAAACAACTAGTCACAACTTGTTGTAGCCACTGTACAGAATAATCATAGCCAGCTAAAGAACTGGCCCATATTGCTGAGTACTCGCTCCAGACAGAAGCAGCATGTATTAACAATAGCTAGCTAGCTATCACCATTTTGACAAAGATAAAGCACTATCATAAAACATTTGATTACTCAAATCCACTCAGTCACATTTGTGTTCTACTGAAATTGAATTGGGGGTGATGATTTTAAATTGCAGTTAAATCTAAACAATTGGTGGTTGGATGTTTTCTGCGCTGCATTACGCCACCACCGCAAAACAATCTTATTGAGTCTGAATTGAGAACTTCCAGTTTAAGTTCAACTGTGGCACTGTTTTATTGCACTTGAGACATTTGGGGTTGCAAAGCAACCTATGTTCAGTGCTTCGTGATCATGCTATCGCTATATATATCTATATCTATATCTATATTTTTTTTTTCTTCTTCTAGTCACAAGATTAAGGTGCAAATGAAGAAAAACATTTCTATGAACACATGCATTAGGCTATATAAAATGTTTACATCGCATCCTCATTCGTGTTATATTGTGTAATTTGGGAAAACAACATTTTGGCATATAATACAAATCAGAGTGGATTTTTCGATCTACCTGCCAGAGCAGCGGATGAACCAAAATGTTCTAACTATAATATAAGGAGCTTAGGACAATGCTGCTTAAATTATCCAGTAGGAAACAACTGGTTGGAAATATAAAGTTGCTAAAATATGCACATTAAGTACATTAGTTGTTTCCAATATAAAAAAGTAGTAATAATTGACTAGAGTTCACTTTGGCACCAGTTCAAACTTTTTGGCAGAGTAACAAACAAGCAGCATGTTACCTAAGCAAATAATCTGGATTGGTATATTCACCACCACGCTGGCTAGCTAGCCAGCTAACATTAACAACAATGTTGACGAGGTCAGGGTGGCTTTCTTAGTGAAGTGTTAAGTCGCACTTCACAAGTACTTGATGGCATAAGCTACTCACACTCAAACCATCATGCATCTTATCTGTGTGACTTCAGAACTAAATTATGTTCACTGAACAGCTCTTAAAGCAACCTCTTAAGGCAGTCATCAACAAGACACCAGGCAGTCCTAGTTCAGCCAACCGACAATATAAAGTGTTGATCATGGCTGCCCTCTCAAGATTCTAACCTAGGCAGTATATTGACCTTATGTGTTGTCATTAACATGACGTCGAGTTGTATTATTTCTTCAGACACAATTAACCATTTTATAAAACTAAGTAACGTTTATGAAGTTTACCTCCACCTCAAATAGTATCCATGAAAAGTATGACTTTTGCCACTGGCCTTTTTAAAAGCTTATTAGCCAGTACTGTCACTAGACATAAATTACGCAGTGTTAAACTTAGCAACATGTCTTATTAAGTTTACCTCCACCACATATAGCATCTATAAACTTTATGGCTTTTGCCACTGGCCGTTTTAACAGCTTAATTGTTATTTATGAATAACATTCATAAAATAACTACTGCATCAAAATAGGTGACAATACAAGACTTATGTCAAGTCAGAGAAACGTGAAACGTGTAACCAGCCAAGTGTTGGACTATCCTGAAGAAGTGCGAAGACAACTCAAAAATCCACCAAAAAGTCACAATATAACAGTAAACTAGTGATGGCCGTTCTAGCAGCAGGATATTATGCTAGCAGCACTAACGCAGATTTTCTTTTTCAAAATAAAAGCCATCATAGAATTATATATTATATTACAGTTAATCTAGTCTGTCATTTTATGTTTATAGTTCGTTCCAATGTTATCAGTTTCTTTTACATGCTAGATTGTTAAATATGTGGCCTTATAAATGTCAATGCTGGCTTTTGTTGTGATAATGAAAATCAGTGCTGCAAGCATAATATCCTGCTGCTAAAATAACACTAATGAAGCCTTGTTTGGCCACCACTACAGTAAACAGTTCCATTTTAGGCTTTCTGTAGCTACAGAAAGATGCAGCCATCAAAGTGTCTATTCTGAACAGGTCCTCTTTCACCACTGGCCATTTTAACAGCTAATTAGCCATTCGTGAATTGAGTATATATCAATATAGGTGACGATAACTGACTTTAGTCAAGTAAAAAGATGAGATTCGTGTAGGCAACAAAGCGTTTGCCTTTCCTGAACCAAACCTTATATACACCGGTACTGTTTAATTTTAGGCATCCTATTATGTAGCAACAAAGTTATAGCCAGCAAAGATTCTGTCTGGAACCTCAGGCATAATGTGTTAATGGTTACAGGAGTCAAACATGGAACGAGTTGCTCCGTAGCCCGCGTCTCTAATCACTATGCTATTTAACAAGGGGTAATCAGTCAGTCAGTGACAGGCCGACTCAGTAAGAGACATTTGCTCTCCTAGGCCGGCTACACAAAAGCAAAAGCACCACAGCAAATTTTCAAAGCTAAAGAAATTCATCAGCTAAGTTGTCCAGAAGAATAAAACTTCTCATAGTTACCCACATTTCCAAACATTTCACAAGGGCCGGGCGATTAGTATTTGTGAGGTCAGGCACAGATGGTGAAGGCCTGGCTCGCAATCGCTGTTAGAATTAATCAAAGGTGTTCAGTGGGGTCGAGGTCAGTCCCTGTGCAGGCCACTCGAGATCCTCTACACCTACCTGGTTGAAATGTCTTTATGGATCCTAATTTGTGTACAGCGGCATGCTGGAACAGCCTCCCCCAAATTGTTGCCACAAAGTTGAAAGCACCGAATTGTCTAAAATGTCGGTATCCTGAAGCATTAAAATTACCCTTCACAGGAACTAAGAGACCTAGCCCAAACCCAGAAACACATCCCACAATCCCTCCTCCACCGAACGTTACAGTAGGCACCATGCATTCCGGTAGTGTTCTCCAGGAATCTGCCAAACCCAGATTCATCCATCAGACTGCCAGATAGTGAAAGATGATTGATCACTCCACAGAACATGTGTATATTGCTCCATTGAGTCCAGTGGCAGTGTGCTTTACAACACTCCAAATAACACATGGCATTGCGCACATCGACGTTAGGCTTGCCCATTTCAGGAAGCTTCAACACACAGTTCATGATAATGTTGCTTCCATGGGCAATTTGAAACACTGATGAATGGGTCAACAGATAAGCGATTCTTACACGCTACACACTTCAGCACTCGGCAGCCCCGCTTTGTGAGTCTACATGGTCTACCACTTTGTGGATGAGCTGTTGTTGATCCCAGACACTACCATTTCACATTTACAGCACTTACAGTTGACCAGGGTAGATGGAGTAGGGCAGAAATTTCACAAAGTGATTTGTGACAAATAGGTGGCATCCTATGACCATGTTTAAAGTCACTGACATTTTCAGTACGACACACTGTACAATGTGCTGTATTTTACGCACCTGTTAGCACTGGGTGTGACAAACACCTGAACCCAATTAGAAGCGGTGTCCACATACTTTGGGCCATACAGTGTATTTGTACATCTGTCATGGTATCAAAATATTCTTTACTAAAGCTTTTATATGCACTCATAATAATTGTATTTGTTTCAAAGTCATACTATTAGTGTACTCAAATGGATTAAAATGTTTGAGAACATGTTGGTGGTATTTCCAATCTGCTATTTATACAACTTCCGGCATATCTTGCAGGCTGTTAAATTCCTACTTTTTAAAACAGACAAAAAATTAAAAAGAACCAGTTCCATATTACAGAAATGGTAGAGCTCCTCTTGGTGACAATTTCTTCATCTAGGAAGCTCGCCAATATTTGCCATGACAGACTCCTTCACAAGCAGCCCTTGTGCAAAGCATGCTGCAAAGTTATGTCTGAAACTTAGTAGGTGACCTGCTAATGGGTATGCACTCATTTTCTCCTAGTTGTCTAGCCAGATGTTTTAGAATGGGGCCTTCAGAGCACGCTTACTGGATAAAGCATGCAATACATTTTATATTAGATATGGCTAATTTTGCATGGTGCATATCAATGATTACATTATTATCATATAAAAATCAATCATGATATCAATCGAATTAACAACTCTACAGTTCACTGAACTCTTATGAGGATGTTGCAAAGTGTACCTTAACTGGGCAAAACTGGTTAAGCTTGCCCTTATCAGTCGGATTTATAGCGTGCCCACAGAAACAGGATTCTCACTCCAAAACCACAAAAAGACAGCCTCAAGACCATGTCTTAGGTTTTCCTCCCATACCAGGTTATGCACACCGCAAAATTTTCCAACATCAGTAGCTCACTTTGAGCATGCTGGGATCCCCCAAACTCTAATATGCCAAACAACAGTGTTTAACCAAAGCAACTTTTTATTTATTACTGTGTACGGACCTTTTATTCAAACAGGATTTAGCAGGGAAGACAAAAAAATGTTTTGTCCTACAATTTACTTGATCTGTTAACATTGTTTTCTACATTATTTTATCATAGCAACACCTTGGCTAACACTAGAAAATAATTACATATAGCAGCATTGTCATAGGTTCATAGGGCTGAAGTCTGATGTGGCCATCCATTCCATTACCTCTTATTTGAAACATGCAGGTTAAGAAGGACTGAAGCATGGTTATGCTATAATTAGAAGCTTAGAGAGCAGTGTCACTTCTTACCAGCTAAATGGTCAGTTACCAGATAATCCGTCCTGTAAAGCTGCCTGTTCGTGTCAGCCTGCCAGCTTTTGCCTGAAAAGCACAATAAAAAATGAATTAAAAGAAATCCTTTGTATCAAAACCGACATGTTTTAGTTGATAAAATGCTACTAATCCTGTAGTATTAAAATTAAAAATAAAAACAAGCATAGCCATCTAGTTAATATCGGAAGGTATTCCCCTATTTAGGGAAACCTAGAATACAAACGCAGGTATAGTAAACCTGAGGGCTTAGGTGCAACTGAAAACCTATGCTTAAGTTATGAAAGCGGAACGGCTATTCGTTTGGATTTACACAGGCAGCATATTTCCCATCTTGCTTTATTTTTTACTAATTGATCACATTAAATAGGTTTTCACGCGAGTTCATTGTCCGAGAACGTGATTGGTCAAAAGAGAAAGGGGGGTTGTAATTGACTGCCAATGTTACCGCAGTCTACTATAGCCTAGGCTTTCCTGGTCAGTTTTGGCAAGTAGCTTTTCAATATGAATCTTCCATTGACAGAGGAAACGCCTAGGACAACCCGGCATCGAAATCATCTGGTGTAAATTAGTCTTACACTTGGCTACATTCATTGAACATGCCTAGCCAACTGTGCTGGCTAGATCAACCAGGTTGCATCTGAAAATCCCATAGAGATTTCCGAATAGAACAAACTGGCCTACATCTGCTTACAACTCAACGGACTAGCAAGCTACCGTTTTCAAAATCACTAGCTAGTATAAAACTAAAACATGGGCATGAACAAACTATCACTAACCAACGACACACATAAAAGCGATCTACAAAGTTACTGTAGTTACAATAATGTTGTAGTTCGTTAACTTGCTAAGTCAGATGATGCTACTAGCTAGCTAGGAGCTTAGGTTTCTCGCTAGTGTTACGTCGACACGCAAGAACGAAATCTTTAAATTGATGGTGTCAATGGATACTTAAGAATCTAACATTTATCCATCAACCCTAGTTCTTTTTCACTGGATTTAGATACACGAATTCAACTTGAAAATTAATGTACTGTAGCTAGTGACATTCATAGCTAGCAAGCTAATAAACTTTGACCGTGCGCGATAGTGACACGTAGCTGTAATGCTAGCGCTATCTAGCAAGCTAGCAATGCTAGTCAAGGCGGTTAGCGACCAGTTTAGAAACTACAGTACCAGTCTACATTTGGAAACTTACAGTCACAAAAATGTAAAACGTCCAAACTAGAACGGTGATTTACTCTTACATTCGAAACAACATGTGTTTACTGAAAAAATTTCACCACACTATACATTTAATCGTTAACATGTAAAGTTAGCTCCACCAGAACTCTACACAAAGTCCACGTAGGCATAAGGAATACAGCTGAACAGTAGAAAAATGACATGTTGTCAGGCCAGAACACATTTGGACAGTGAACATCCTCGGTAACCATCGGCCCCATGCAACTAGCTAGATTTGGAATACAATGCTGAAATCATATTTAATTTGCCAGTTTATGTGTTACAATCTGGAACAATGTATTTGCTAGCTAGCAACTTACTTGTGTTTATGTTCTCGTCTGCCCTGGGTGGTGCAGAAGCTGTGATGAAACTCCACTGGCGAGAAGGTGGAACTAAAGGCTGAATGATATATACCAGCACCTCCCTCCAATAGCATTCTCGAACGTCACGCGAAGAGATTCTGATTACATATCACATTGGTTCTCATAGAGAGAAAAACAATATTTTACTAGAAAAGTTAACGTATTCAGGGTTTAATTACAATTGATAGTGTGTGTCTAGCAAATCTACCGTGACTTTTTTCAAAACTGATCAACCTGGATCCTTATTATTTAATAGATGTTAACAGCCTTTTCTTTGCTAATCTTTACCAAAAATGACAACCTACCAGTTGTCAACTGGACCAAATTCCAGCTAAACTACCTAAGGAGCTACTCCCTGTGTTTGGCTCGCATATGTTAAACATAATAAATTGCTCCCTATCTTACAAGTGTGTGTTAAACTTGCTAAATGAGGCAGTAATAAAGCCTCTTTAAAGAAGTCAAAATCAAATCTAATAAAATGTATTTTATATAAAGCCCTTTTTTACATCAGAATTTGTCAAAAAGTGCTTGTACAAAACACCCAGCCTTTAAACCCCGAAGACCAAACAACAGTAGCGTTGAACTTCAGTGGCTAGGAAAAACTCGCTAAGAAGGCTGAAATTTAGGAAGAAACCTACAGAGGAACCTGGCTCAGAGTGGTGACTGATCCTCAGAGTGGTGAACATATTAAGACTCCAAATTGTAATAATGAATCGATGCATGTGGGCTGAGCCCAGAGTCTATTTAAACCTAGTCCAGAGTGGAAGCATGACCAGATGGATAAGGACAGGGACAAGCGGGGGGGGGGGGGGGGGGGGGGAGAGGGG